>JAEIIL010024930.1:0-37865 GCA_018905715.1 Drosophila lini | reverse complement strand
ATATATTCTTGATCAGCATCAACAGGCGAATCTTTCTAGCCATGTTGGAGAGAAATCAATATTTTTTCATTTTTTTCAAAAATTGAAAAGGGGTTACATCATTAAAATTCTCAAAAATCGACCAAAAACTCGATTTCTTCAAATTTAAAATTTAATATGCAGATTTGTTAAGCTAGTAAAAACTACCATAGAAATGTTTTCCGAATTGATTTTGATGCTTTTTTGGCTTATTTATGATATTTTAAAGCTTTAATTTTTCAACAAAATTTCATATAATTTTATGTCTTATGTTTATTTATGTTTTCTTCTTGTTCAACTTAATTTAAACAACAAAGTTACGAAATAGTGATTATGTTTTTCCTTTCTACTGCTGTCACTATTGATTTCCTCGCGACACCTGCTAACGCCTGTGCTCCACTTTAGGTTTTTAGGAACAAACAGTGGCGACATTGTATATTATTTACCAAACAACACCACCACCGCACCACTCTGCAACTTTCTACAAATTGCTTAATAACTCGGTCAACAAATTGCGCACACTGTGTGTTGACATTTACGGCCCTCACCTTCCCTTGCTCTCCTGCTCCTCCTTCACCGCCTCCACGGAAAACACTCGAGTTGGACCGAGTCCTTGCAGCCTTGCAGCTATCCAGGGCCACCCCCACCTGGAACTTGGCTGCAACCCTTTTGCGCAGCTGTTGTTGCCTTAGTTGTTAAATAACTTAATGCGCCCTGGCCGCATTTTCCGCCTTTCCCTTAATTTTATAAATTTTGTGCAATTAATTTGGAGTTCCCTTTCGGGGCGAAATGCAACAGAATCTGATGGATTGGGGTTGGGAATGAATTTATTATGGTCGAAAAGGAGGCCTGCAGCCAGCCAGGGTAGAGACTTTCGCTTTTTGCCGAGTCGCACATTTCCGGCTCATTGCTTGGGAAAACGAGAATTGCAAAGAGAGAGAAGAATACCAAGGAGGAGATGCCTGTAAATCCCTCAATGTCTCTCCTCGCTCTTCCCTTTCTCTTGTATCTTTTCTCGCCAACTTTTCCCGCTTTAGAGATGGCAAATCAAATGCCAGTGACAGATTACAACATCAATCAAGTTGGCACCGTCTTCCCGCCCAACAACATCCACTTATTGCTGCCCCAGCCCGCCCACTTGTATCCTTTTACATATCCTTGCAGCCAGGCTAGTCAGCCTCATGTGTGCGCACCATTAATGCTGTACATTATGGCTTAGGAACTGGGCAAAACTGCCTGGCTGGGGGTAGAATGGATGCAGGATAGGAGCAACGGAGAAACAAGAGATCCCTGCAAATGCCAAATGGCCAAGTGACTAAAACTAAGCCAAGCAGCTGCGCCTTAAAGCCAAGGCAATTAAGTTTTACAGGCGCATCAAAATGGCCTGCTCGTCACCGAGTCGCTACCCTCGATTAATTACCAAATGAACGCAGAGTACAGTTGGGGAGAGTACTATATACGATATATGTATCTGAATTGATGTCCTGCTGAAGGCTGTAAACTTTAAACTCACTTGAAAGTGCGACCAGCTTTTTACGGGCCTTCGATTTCTCCATTTGCAGATTGATTGTCACGGTTGAGCAACTAGAAGGAAATCGAAATCGAGATGTAGTAGGAAGTCTTCTACAACTTATTTAAGATTAAATAAGTAATTATATGAAGCAAATTTATTATAAAAAGTCTGCTATTTAGATAACACAAGCCCACAAAATTAGAAAAAATCGCAAGAAGCCGAATTTTTAAAGCGCTGAACTTGGCTCCATCCACTGAAAATTTCCTATACTTCAAATGTCTGAGATATTCCATCTTAAAAGTTCAAACGATTGGTTTTTTGGGTTGTTTTTGTTTTCTCTTTTTATTAAACAATCGGTACGGCATCTTAGACAACTCTCCTTAAAGATAAACCTAAAACACAGGTGCTAATGACATAATTTTGTATATTTATAAAGATGTTCTATGTAAATACTATATAAACCTTCTAAAAAAATGTATATTTCTACAACCTGTAGATGCTTCTCTCACTAACTAATAAGTAGCAAATAAATTATACATAAATCTTTAAAAAAATATTGTTTAATCTCCACATTCACCTAAGATTAAACTCAATCCCACTTTTTCCCTCCTTTCCAGGCCTCGCCTTGAACACGAGCTCGCTGTCAGGTCGCCGCGACTCCTTTGACCGCAGCACATCCGCCTTCAGTCCCTCGGCAATGGACTACACCAGCAGCGGCGTGGCGGCGGCCAGTGCGGTGAATAGCTCAGTGGCCCAGGCAGCAGCAGCTGCTGCAGCCGCAGCCGCCGCAGCAGCACGTGGCAAGTGGCCAGGAGCAATGTCGGGAGCGGCAGGCGGAGCTTATGGGGCCCTTGGAGCGGGAACAGGCAATGCCTCGGCCAGTCCGTTGGGCGCACCACTCACACCGCCACCGTCGGCACAGTCCTGCCTGCTGGGCAGTCGAGCTCCGGGCGCCGAGTCCCGCCAGCGACAGCAGCAACAGCAGCAACAGCAGCAGCAACTAGCCGCCGCCGTGGGATTGCCGGCAACGGCAGCAGCTGCCCAGGCAGCGGTGGCCGCGGCTGCCAACAACATGTTCGGGTCCAACAGCTCGCTCTTCTCGAATCACCTGGCTATACCGGGTACCGCAGCCGTGGCAGCAGCAGCGGCAGCAGCTGCAGCCGCCAATTCGCGGCAAGTGGCCGCCACGGCGGCCGCAGCAGCGGCAGCTGTGGCTGCAGCTGGCGGCGGAGTTGGAGGTGCCCCCCAGCCAGGAAGGTCGCGGCTACTCGAGGACTTCCGCAATCAGCGGTATCCAAATCTCCAGCTGCGCGATCTCGTCAACCACATTGTGGAGTTCTCGCAGGATCAGCATGGCTCGCGGTTCATCCAGCAGAAGTTGGAGCGAGCCACGGCCGCCGAAAAGCAAATGGTATTCAGCGAGATTCTGGGCGCAGCCTACAGCCTGATGACCGATGTCTTTGGCAACTATGTCATCCAGAAGTTCTTTGAGTTTGGCACGCCCGAGCAGAAGAACACGCTGGGCATGCAGGTCAAGGGTCATGTGCTGCAGCTGGCGCTGCAGATGTACGGCTGCCGGGTGATCCAGAAGGCGCTGGAGAGCATCTCGCCGGAGCAGCAGCAGGAGATTGTGCACGAGCTGGACGGGCATGTGCTGAAGTGCGTCAAGGACCAGAACGGCAATCATGTGGTGCAGAAGTGCATCGAGTGCGTGGACCCAGTGGCCCTGCAGTTCATCATCAATGCCTTCAAGGGTCAGGTGTACTCGCTGAGCACCCATCCGTATGGCTGCCGGGTGATCCAAAGGATTCTCGAGCACTGCACCGCCGAGCAGACCACGCCGATCTTGGATGAGCTGCACGAGCATACGGAGCAGTTGATACAGGACCAGTACGGCAACTATGTTATTCAGCATGTGTTGGGTAAGGAGGATAACCCATCTTTCTTATTTTCTGAACTAATAGGGAATATTTTTACCCATTTACAGAGCACGGCAAGCAGGAGGACAAGTCCATTCTGATCAACAGCGTGCGTGGCAAGGTCCTGGTTCTATCCCAGCACAAGTTCGCCTCGAATGTGGTGGAGAAGTGCGTGACCCATGCCACTCGAGGCGAACGCACAGGCCTGATCGATGAGGTCTGCACCTTCAATGACAAGTAAGTAAACTTGATTTAAGACCCCCAAGGAACCCAACTCATATTATTTTACCACCAGCGCCTTGCACGTGATGATGAAGGATCAGTATGCCAACTATGTGGTCCAGAAGATGATCGATGTCTCGGAGCCGACGCAACTGAAGAAGCTGATGACCAAGATCCGGCCACACATGGCCGCCTTGCGCAAGTACACCTACGGCAAGCACATCAATGCCAAGTTGGAGAAGTACTACATGAAGATCACCAATCCCATTTCGGTGGGTACCACGGGAGCAGCAGCAGCAGCTGGTGCCGCAGGAGCTGCCGGAGCAGTGCCCGCCTCCTCGTCTTCGGTGTCGACAGCAACTGTCAGCGCGGCCACGTCGTCGTCGGCAGCAGCAACCACGGCCTGTACGAGCGGCAGCAGCACCACAACCACCAGCACCACCAACAGCCTGGCCTCGCCCACCATCTGCTCGGTGCAGGAGAACGGAACTGGCAGCGCCATGATCGTGGAGCCCTCTTCACCCACCGCCTCCGAGTCCTCATCCTCGGTGGTCTCGGCGGCCGTCAACAGCGGATTGGGTCCCATTGGACCCCCAACCACTGCCAACGGTGTGCTGTAAGGGGGGGAAGAGCGGTAGTCAAGGGATGCCCTTGGGCATCCTTCTCGAATGTCAGACTAGGTTTTAGGAGCTAAACAGAGCTGAAGAAGCATACCACAAACCAGAGTACATATAATAATAATTCTAATTTATTGAAACAAGCAGCGAGAGAGGGAGATTTGCTCTCGGAGATTTGTAAAGACACACAAGAAACACACTCACACGCCGCCAAGCTAAGGAAACAACAAGAAAAGCGCGCCAGGAGCTGGCCGAAAAAAAAAGCTAGCAACTGAAACTAAAAAACAAATTTGTATTTTTACGAACAAAAAGTAATAACAACACACATACTCACAAACACACG
Source organism: Drosophila lini (assembly GCA_018905715.1). Taxonomy (NCBI): domain Eukaryota; kingdom Metazoa; phylum Arthropoda; class Insecta; order Diptera; family Drosophilidae; genus Drosophila; species Drosophila lini. The sequence continues at coordinate 33,233 of JAEIIL010024930.1, read as the reverse complement.
AAAGAAGATTTCCAAAAATATTTGTACACTGCGCTCGCATGTTTACTTTGTAAAAAAACAAAAAGAAATCAAAGATAAAATATTTAAAAAGAAGAAAAAACAAAAGGCGTGTTCAGAACGCCAATAAAAGAAACACAAGATCGTAAATGTAAAGATAAAATGTCGAAATGTCAGAGAAACAATTTTGTCTGCGTACATTTTCGTTGTAACTTTGTATAAATTAATGATTATATAGCAAGTCTATTTGTAAATGATTCAAGTTTCGACTGTAAATTGATAAGACGGAGACGGAGACGAAGCAGAAGCGAAGAACGGAGGAGAATGTAGAATCTAGAGGAGCGATGGAGAGCGGGCGCCTAGAATTTATTTAAGTGCAGAGAGAGAGTTACACGGAGAAAGAGGAACCATTTCAAATATATTAAAAAAAAAAAAAACGAATGATAAAACAGCGCGAGCCACACTTAGTGTAGATTGTAGATTAATTCTGTTTATGGAGCCAGCAGCTGCTACCAAAAACAAACGAGAATACGAGAAACGGAAACAAACACACGAGACACGCCCCCCTCACACACTCTTCATACACTTCAGCCCCATTCACGTTGCACTATGTAAAAATTTGTGTATAAACCATGTAAACCATGTAATATTTTCAAACTGTTCTTGTAAAATTTATACATATATTTTGTAAATTTTGTTTGTTTTAAGTCACTCATAAAAACGCATATTCTATATTCTATTTACCCCGCATGTATTTATAATTTTTTTTAAGAATATTACCATTACCTGGCATCCGGCGTCCCAGGATCTTTTTCCTGGGCGCCGCATAGCCGGTAAAGACACACATTTGTTAGCCACGTAAGAACTGAACCCAACTGATAACCGAAAATATGATTTGATGATCCGAACTATAAATGATTTTTACAAGAAGAAAAAACCTCAAATAAATGCAAAATTCTATAAAATCGATTTTTTCCAAATTTTTTTCAAATCCTTTTGGATTTCGGTATTTATTTTTTTTTTTTAACTCTGTATGATATATATATGTATAAATATGATTTATTTCGACTTCGACACACTTTGTTATGATAGAAAGCGCTTGTTGCTGCTCCCCGCGAAGCTTGAAATGCCTTCGCTGTGCGGCAAATCTACGAATAATATAAATAATTGTATTATTACTACCAACCCCCCACTTCCCTCTTCTCACGTAAGTGTATAAAATTGTTTTAAAACGTCATCGAAAAACACTTGTAAATTGCAAACAACAAAAATTGTAAAATGTGTATACATACGAAGCGAAACATTGTAAAAAGTAACAAATACCCCGAAGAATTTTGTACATTTTTTGATATACATTTTAGACTACTTCGCGACGCCTTATTCCAAATACTAAAAATATTGAAAATAATGAAAATGAAACGAGATAGTAGAGATGGTGGTAAGAAAAACGAATTTAGACCTTTTTGTCGGTTTCGTCGAAACACACACACACACACACACACACACACACAGAGAAAAAGATCCATATGTAAAACACACAGTTTTTGGATATCCAATGTAAAGTGTATTTATGCATATTTTTGTACACACAATTTCGTTGTCGTGTTGTTGTCGTCGTCGTCGTCGTCGTCATTGTCGTTGTCGTTGTCGTTGTCGTGTTTTGTATATAACAAGCAAGCAAAGGATACCAGTCATTGAACATTTGTAATTTTCTGTACATTTCCCCCATCCGATCATCAGTCATTATGCATTATCCATTATCCATTATCCATCATCAAGTATCCATTATCCCGTAACCACATCATCCAGTTGTAGTTAAAAGTGAGCGCATTTCAAGCGAACGGCGCGCTAGCAGGGCTCGGTATTATTTGTTTGGTATTTCCTTTTATTATTAGTTATTAACTTGTCAACTGCCTGTCTCTAGAGCGCAATGCACTGATAATTTTAATTTAAATAATCCATAGATGAACATTGTATTTAGGATTCTCTCGATACGTTCGATACGGAGTGAACAATGCAAGTAGAGATGCTTTCTGTAGACTAAAAAAAAAAAAAAACAAAGAAAATGTGTAAAATACACACAGGACACCCACACTCTCACACAACACGAACACACACAGACACACATACACAGCGAGCTGCTTAGCTGTAGAATCCCTATAAATATTTAAAAAAATATATATAATTATATATATACACACGCGAATAGAGAATATGTACTACACTTAGTTTTGAACTTGACGTTTTTAAATGAACATGTATATGTAAACAGTGAAATTTACACGTAAGCTGGCGTCTTCTACACGCGTCCAGTTTTTACCGTAACAATTTTTTGCACGCTTGGTTTAAGGATCAAGTTATATAAAAGATAAAAATAAAAAAACTAAAGCGAATCCCAAAATAAAATATATAAAAACCACAATTGTAAACAACAAATGTAAACTCCACACACACTTGTAAACTTGTAACGTTGGGCGAAGCGAAAAGCTGAAAAAAACAAAACATTGAGATTTGATTTCCTTCGCCAACTAAATTGTAAAAAACAAACAAATTAATGCCCCCTCCGAGAAGGGCCTAAAGTAACCAAAATATTTAAAGTAAATATTATACATACCGCGCAGAAGCAGAAATTTGTAAAATTTTTTCGACAGCCGAACGGTGATCGACGAAAGAACCCTGTAAACTAAGCTAAGGACATAGCTAAAAACCATACACTAAAAATAAACCATTTGTAATTTGTTGTAAAAAGAAAAGAGGGCAAACCCGATGGGAGGAAGGCTGGAAATTGAAGGGCATGGCAAATGCTGGAGCTGGCGTCAAGTAAAACTATAAATTATATATATTAAAGCATATACATACATATAAATATAACTATAAAGTAAATAATTAATTACGAGAATATTTTGTAGTTACACAAACACCCACACACACACAGAAACACATACACCAGAAAAGGAAAACCGAAACAGAAACAGAGCGAAACCCTTAGTTTTGTAACCGGCGAGCAATTGGCACAAGTTATATAACTAAACATTTGGACAGCATTGCATTCGAGCATTTGATTTAACTATGCATTAGACTCTTATGTTTATTATTATTATTATTATTATACAGGATACGATTAATGCTAATTTCTTTGTGAACAAAAATAAAAAACAAGTTTATTATGTAGCAAAAAGCGCAAACGTTTTATTTCTCTATTCGACCGATTCCGATTGGCACATGGATATTGGTTGGCCTATTTATTTCCACTTAAACCCCAAACATAGACCAAAAATTCCCAAGTTCAATCTTCAACAAGTTTCAACAAATTGGCTTCAATAAATGGAAGGCTGCGATGACAACAAATCTGAAATCAAAATTGATATTATACGGCATGCAATTAGCGAGGCATACATAGCATTACATTGAAGATAAAAATATAGATAAATAATATACACTTACCATAACCTATAGCCCCTTCCAGAACCTAACAAATGAAATACAACAAAAGTAAATGGCACAACAAAAGTGAGCGCAGGTTCGAGGCATTTTATACGGCGCATTTTTTATATACGAACAGGCTAGCTGTCCTATATATGTATGACGATGATATGTATACCCAAATGATCAACTTTTATAATGAGCAGCCAGTAAGTAAATCAGTAAAGAAATATTTTTTTATCAGCCTTGGCAAGCTAAACTTTTACCAGGCCCGTAAATTTTAACAAAATTATACATACTTAAAGACAAGGTTAAAACCTGAAACCTAAAACCTAAAACCTAATGCCCGAATGAAAAACCAAATACCAAATCGAGACAAACAGCTAGATCCATACCATACCATTTTCAACTAGTAGAATTTTTCCAAATTGTAGAAATGTAAACCTTTATATAAATATATATATAAATAGTATATAGATTTGTACTCGGGCTCTCCTAGCTCCGGGTAGTAATATTTCCATTCGACATAACTCGTCACCATAAACTCCTAAGTTGGTCGATCCTCGTAGCACGACGACACTAAAACTGAGCTGCCGCACGCAGATCATGTAGAAAAGCAGCAATAATACCAAGAAACCAAACTAAAAGTATACAAAAATAGTTAAACTGTATATAGGGATTTCCACACAGGCAGGCTGAAACCTCTTCAACTGAAAATCTGTCCGTTTAGGTGAGTGGAAGTGGATGGTTATTCTGCAAAATAAAATTTGTATTACTTCCGATTTGAGCCATTATTTGATCTTTGAAATGTCAAGGACTCGATCCTTGTCCCATTCGATCGTCCACTTCCCTTCGAGGCAGTGAAGGGGAGCCCGCTCTTGACCAATGCTTGAACTCCATTGTATTTTGAACGCCTCTTCTACACCTACACCCCCAACTATGCCACATGGAAAGAGCAGAGCAGAGCAGGAAAGGATATATAATGAAAGAACTTCATTTCAATTATGAATGATATTTAACAGAGAAACGCATAACAACTTATTACCCACATATGTACGTACGAAGGATGATGAACATAACTAATGAACAAAACTTGTAACTAAATACTTCTACATATTGAATAAAAAGAATGATATTAAAAACGGAACGGCACTTTTGTTTTTTTTTTTTAAGGGAAAGAGAAAGGGAAGTTGTGTTGCTTATATGACATTTATTATTTAATAACAAAATATTAATCTTATTTACAATCTTGGTTTTTAATTTATAATTCTACGGATATTTTCACAAAATAAAATAATAATACTCTTCAAGAAGACCGGAAATATTTGAATTTTTTAAATCAATATTTATCTATACTTTTAAATGATAATTTTTGGGGGAAAAAAATATCATAACTAATACAAAAATTCATCAAATTCAATTCGGAAAGCATTTTTATGCTGGTTTTTACTAGCTTAACAAATCTGCATATTAAATTTTAAATTTTAAGAAATCGAGTTTTTGGTCGATTTTTAAGAATTTTAATGATGTAACCCCTTATCAATTTTTGAAAAAAATGACCAAAAATTGATTTCTCTCCAACATGGCTAGAAAGATTCGCCTGTTGATGCTGATCAAGAATATATATGATTTATAGGGTCGGAAATGACTCCTTCACTGTGTTATTGGATTCTGACTGAATTTATAAAACCCTGCAAGGGTATACAAATTATCCCTGAGAAAGTACAATCTCTTGGAATCTTGAACTTTTCCATTCGCTAATCAATCTTTATTACTGCAACTGTCTACGTAGTTCTTCACCTTGGCCGCCATCATTTGTTTCTCTTCAACGCTGGCAAAGGAATGCTGCACTGCCTCCAAGGTCAGGGCAACGCACTGATCTCGAGTCAATCCAAACGTCTCCTTGGCCAGCAGAATCTCCTGCGTTAATGTTGTATCAAAAACACCACTGTCGTCCGTGCAAATCACTTTTGGTGCATCCGCCTCCATAAGCCGCTTAAGGTGATGCTCCTCCAAACTGGGAACGGTGCCGGACTTGACATTACTCGTGAGACAGCATTCGATGGGTGTATTACGGCTCTTGAGTAGTGCTATGTCCTCTAGGGTCAGGAAGGTTCCATGGCCGCAGCGAGACATTCCGAAGTCCAGCATTTCCTTGACTTCTGCAGGATTCTCGATCTCCGCGCAGTGAAGAACCAGCTTAAGTCCCTGCTCCCGGGCCAAGGACAGTATCGGAGCAAAGTCCGAGAACCTTCCCTTGCCAGGATTGCCGCTAAGATCGATGCCTAAGATCAAATCCGGATGGGACTGTGCGAACTCCAGAGCAAGAGTTACGGTTTCCTCGGCCACGGCCACGGGTTCCGCACGATTTATGGAGGGCAGTAGCTTCACCAATATATTAGGATATATTTTCCTTGCTTCTCCGATCGCCTCGAGCACGTGCTGAAGGTATTCCCTGCGAGAATAGTTTCCATTCGCCTTGGGAGTAGTCCGCAGTTCCACGTACTGCACGTTGTCGCGGGCGAAATCCCGAATCGCCAGCTCTGTGGCATATCGCAGACCCTCCGCCGTGGAGGTCAGCTCGTGGACAAAGGCGAACTTCTCGAAGCAAGCATCCAAGTCCGAGTCCCTGTCGAATCGGATGAAACGCTGGCACAGCTGGGAAAACTCCTCGGAGGCGGATCCATGCAGCCGTTCGGCAAGATCACGTAGGCTATCGATGCCCAGGGAACCGTTGAGGTGGGCATGTAACTCCACTTTGGGGAGTTCTTTCAGAAATTGCAGCATTTTTTAATAAAAACAATAAACAAACAGCTGGTGTGCCGGCTAGTGCTGATGATTCAGCCTTTTTCCGTCCAGACTTGGCTAGCTATTTTTAAATGGAAAAGAGCTAGACTACCACCACAAATGCTATCGGCGATAGCTGTAATAGCTATCGATAACACAAAATAAAACAAAAAAAAAGAGGAAGAAGCTGAATTCGTAAATATAGAATTTTCGCTACAAAAATAATTTTCGAAGATACCCGGCCATGTCGGATGCCCACTTGGAAGCGCCGCCATCGGTGCGTCTGACCAACGATGATTTCCGCAAGCTGCTGGCCACGCCCCGAGCACCGCCGCCCGGCTCTAGCACGAGCAGCACTTCTGGCGGCGGTTCCTTGGCCACCGCGACGTTCGCCACACCTTCTACTCCTGCCTCGGCGGGATCGAGTGGCGACAAGAAGAAGGGTCAGAGCAGCAGCGAGCGAAACGACCTGCGGCGGAAGAAGAAGAACTTCTACGCGGCACTGAAGAAGCAGGAGGATGTAAAGCTGCAGGAGCTGTCGGAGAAGTACAGGGACAGAGCCCGCGAGCGTAGAGATGGCGCCAATCCGGACTACGTGAACGTGAGCACTCCGGGACACGGCAGTAGCACGAACGCCTACCGAGCCGTGGCTCCCGACTTAAAATCTGGAATAGACGCTGCCGAACGACGTCGACGAATCATCCAGGAATCAAAGTTCTTGGGCGGTGACATCCAGCACACGCATTTGGTGAAGGGTCTGGATTACGCCCTGCTGCAGAAGGTGCGCTCGGAGCTGCACTCCAAAGAGGCAGAGGAGGAGGAGATAGCTGCCGCCGTGGCCAGGGAGAAGCTGGCGGAGGCAGCGGCTGCAGCCGAGCAGCTGGAAGCAGAGCGCCGTGAGTCGGAGGACATCAATGCCATCAATGGAGCCCTGGCCCGCAATATATATAACCTGATCCAGGCACGTCGATCGAAGGAGGTGCCCCGCAACGAGCTGTTTGCGCCCGGACGCATGGCCTACGTTATCGATCTGGATGACGAGCTGGGCGAATCGGACATCCCAACGACACTGAAGCGCTCCAAGTTCGAGGTGCCAGTGGCGCGTGAGGATGTGGCCACGCTGACCACCAATGACATTGTCATCAACAAACTATCCCAGATCCTGAGCTACCTGCGAGCCGGTGGTCGCAACAAGAAGAACAAGAAGCGCGACAAGGACAAGCCGCTCTTCTACGACAAGGAGATGGAGAATTCCCGGGGACCGACCGGCGGTGGTGGAGGCGTCAGTAGCATCACTACCTCATCTAGCAATAAGGGCGGTAAAGCCGTTCCCCTGGGCGACAACATCTACGACGATATTGGTGACTATCAGCCAACAGCCTCGCGAGGAGATCGAAACCGTCAGGAAGCTGGTAAACCCGCCGCCGCCTCCTACTTTGGCGATGGTCCTCCGGAGGCCGCAGAGGAACCAATGGTTACCAGTATACCACCGCCACCGAAAATATCCAAGGCCATGGCTTCGAGATTCGCCAACGAGCCAGAGGGCTATGCCGAATGCTATCCGGGGCTTGAGGAGATGAACGACGCCATCGACGACTCGGATGACGAGGTTGACTACACCAAGATGGATCTGGGTAACAAGAAGGGACCTATTGGACGCTGGGACTTTGATACGCAAGAGGAGTACTCCGACTACATGAGCACCAAGGAGGCCCTGCCCAAGGCCGCCTTCCAGTACGGCGTCAAGATGCAGGACGGCCGGAAGACGCGCAAAAACAAGACGGAGAAGAACGAGAAGGCCGAGCTGGACAGAGAGTGGCAGAAGATTCAGGTAGGCAGAGTGGCTAAAAGATTCCATAGATCACGATTGATTCTCCACCTTCTTTTTCCAGACCATCATACAGAAGAGAAAGCTACCCAAGGATGGCGGGGGCGGGGGCGGTGGCGGCGGCAGCAGCGGCGGAGGCGGCGATGAACCCGATTACAAATCCGCAAAATACTAAAAGTGTTCTTGAAACATTATACTATATTTTGCAATGCTGTAATTCTGTAAAACATTAATATATATTTATGCGTTTACTTGCATAATTCTTACACACTCTCAATTATATATATATATATAGATTTTAGCCAAGTTATCACTATTTTTTAACTGCTACCGGAGCGGAGGATGTGGGTATGGGATGGGTGCGGTATTAGCGCTGCGGCTGTGCGAGTCGGAACTGTTAAGGCTTAACGAAAGTGCTGCAACGTTTCTAGTTTAAATTGCATCGAGAGTAAGGCCAAATTTGTGGATTTTAAAAGGGGTTGTCCAGGCTCTTATTATTCCGAAACGCACCGCCCTTGGATGCTGTGCTGCGAGCTGAATCTACTTAAGCTGGTTGTGGCTGGGTTGTGTGCACCTAGTGCGGCCTCCCTCCATCTCTGCCAGCTTACTTACATATATGACACTGATTAAATGTAACTACTATCATCGCGGGAATGCTAAACTTAATCACTACGCTAGGTCCGAGTGTGTGTTTTGGGTTTTGGGCGTGTTACCTTGAAAAAAACGGAGCAACTACTACCTTGTACCTTCGGCAAAACCGAAGCTCAGCCCTTTGCACTGCCCCAAAAAAGGGTAGAGGATTTGGTGAGAAAGAACTGAATGTATAGAATTTCCTAGAAATACTAATAACAAATTGCATTTGAAACCATTAACAATATTATTTGCACTTTTGAAGGAGTCAAGTATTGCGAGATTATTTCTTGTAAAAAGAAAAATGTAGTCTTCGAAAAAATGAAGCATACATTATAAGAATTTGAAACTGTTTGATGATAATTTAAAGACGCACAATCACTGCTGATTCTATTAATTGACCATCGGGAACTTGAAACCAGAATGTCAAGCACGGTAATTCAATACCATGTGCAGTCCCAGCAATTTACAAAAAGGCGGACAAGCAACAGACTGAAGCGGACATCCCATCCTGGCCGGTAAAACTATATTAACTGCTCACCTTTGCTTTGTTAAAAAAAAACCAACATTTTCAGAGGGTCCTTCGCCAAGAGAGCACCTTATATAGGTGCCATCATAAGCTAATCCATTCAGCAACAACCTCCAGCAGTGCAAAGGGCTCGACGACGCTCTTTGGCTTGCAATCGGGCGCGGAATCGTGGGTCTTAGATTCGAGGATTGGATTCTTAAAAAGAGTTCTCCCGTTCTAATACGTAAGATTAATGTTAAAAGGGCCTCCCCTTCTTCGCCTGCCAGTTGCTCAGTCATGGTGCCAGCTCCTGGCCATTGTCGTCGAGTTGCGGCGCCTGCGCTCCACCAACTTGATGTCCCTGACGCAGAGATCGTGCTTGGAGTTGCTTGCAAAGCGTATAACCGACTGGGTGCTCACTTGGGGCACATGGCGCAGGTCCAGCCAAATGAGGCCCTCGCACTTGGCCAGGTGCTCCAAAGCGTTCTCCGACACCAGCCGGCAGGCGCTAAGATTGAGTTCCGTGAGTCGGGCAATGGCGGTGGTTGAGGTGCCAATTTGTGCCACGCCCGCATCAGTGATCCGCTGGCAGGAGGACAAGTCCAAATGTCGCAAGTGCGGCAAACTCTGGGTGATGTAACGCACGGCCACATCGGATATGTCCGTGCCCGCCAGCTTCAGCACCTTGAGATCCCTTAGCCGGGTTTTGGAGTCACTCAGTCCCGGTCGCGAGTCTTTGGGTGGCGACAGAATGTCCCTTACGGCTGCGTCATTCAATCCCCTCACAAAGCTCAGATCCAACGTCTGCAACGGTGGACAGAGGCAGGTGTGCAGCGCCAACACCGCCTGGATGGGGCAGTTCTGCAGCGAGAGATTCTTGAGCGCCGGCAGGCGGGCCACCAGCCAGGCCAGTTGCCGCTTGGCGATCTGCGTCCAGTCCAGGATCAAGTGCTCTGGCTGGCGGCGCACAATTGCGGTCAGGAGGGAAGCGGACATCTTGTGCTCGGAGCAGTTCATGTTCTTCCACAAATCGGGGTCGACGGCTGCGTTGGACCACACCTTGCACACCGAGCAGCACGTGACGAGCGTGTCCTGCGGCAGGTAGCGGAAGATGATCTTCAGCACGGTGGGATCCAGAGCCAGATTCTGGCCAGAGCTGTGATGCTGATTTCCCAGGCCGTTGTTCGAGCCGCTGAATCCTCCGTTATTAGTGGCGCGCTCTCCATTGCCACTGGAGTTGGCTCCGCTTTGATTGCCTCCATTGCTCATTCCATTCGTGCCTGTTGCACCGCCTGAACCGCCGCCATTTCCACTGGCTGAAGCAGAGCCGGATCCTCCTCCCGCTGGTCTAACCACGTACTGCGGTTTTTTGAGCACCCGCGACGACGAGTTCAACATCTGCTGCGCGAGCTGCGAGCGTATCGAATTCTTCTTGCGCGAGCCACTTCCTCCACTGCTGCCACTCCACTGATTGTTGGAGGCATTAACATTGGCAGCCCCACCAGCTCCTCCTCCTCCATCCACCGAGGAGTTGCACGGGGCATCGTTGCTCTCCTGCATGCTGCTGCTGACGCTTGTGCCGTCGTCGCTCTTGCGCCGCTTTCCTCCCTTGGACTCGCCAACGCCTGCGGCATTCGGTGAGATTCCCGGCGATGGAGTGTCACAGCTGTTGTTGCGCTCCGTTTTCACCTCCAGCTGGTGATGGCGTTTCATTCCGTGCTTCCAGTGCGTCATATGGCCGCTGGCAGCTGTTCCCGCCGACTCCATTTCCGACTCGCTGGTGAAGACAAAGTCATTATACTGCCCCACGGGAGGCGGCAGAAGGGGCGTTCCCTCCTGGTGAGCCCCATCACCTGCTCCTCCGCCACCGGGACCATGCGAAACGGAAACGCGACGCACCTCGGAGGACTTTTGACGTGCCCTGAAGTGACGGGGCTGTGGGCGACAAAGAAGATTAGTGTGTGGTGCTCAAGAAAACCAATGGTTTCTGGTGCTTACCTTGTAGTCGTAGTTCTTGCCGGAACGACAGCAACTGGGACACTCCCAGCTGTTGGGCAGATCCTCGTTCACAATGCCCTTGGCATCCGCCGCGTCCTCAGTGCCGTCTAGCTGCGACAGAGCACAATCTGGATGCGCAATCTCGTAGCAGACGGAGCACTCCATCAGTGCCGATGGCCCATCAATGGTGGCCAGCTGTTTGGTCTGCGGCGATACTGGTGTCTGCCGCCAACCGTCCAGATGGCAGTAAACACACTGTGCCGTAACCGGCAGCATGGGCGACAGGCATTGGCGCATCATGCACGTCTGCTTGGCCCGTCCCGGGCCGCCGAACTTGACCATGTCCATGCAAAAGGGACAGGTGCCGCAATCGGATCGCTGGCAGGCGGCGCAGTTCTTGCAGCGCGTCCGGCGCCTGCGAGGTTGCCCAGTGCCGGTTAGATTGGGAGATAGCTTGGCCCCACCCTCTCCCGGAGACGGGCAGTTGTCCAGGCCGGTTGCCCCACCACCATCGCTAAAGCTGGAGCATGTGGCAATTACACTGATGGCTCCGCTGCCAGTGCCTGCTGCAGGTGCCACTCCTCCAACGCTGGTCGGACTATGGCTGCTTCCCACGATAGCAGATCCGCCGCCCAGTCCTCCAACGGATCCACCGGATCCGGCACCAATACTATTGCTGCTGCTACTGGCAGCAGCTGCCACGGCATTGGCCAAATGCATCTTCTTGGGAGGGCGATACTTGAGCGTATCCGTGGGTAGAACAAAGGTGGCCTCTGCAAGATAAAAAATAAAGTTTATATTTTGCTCCCAGGTGCGATTACACTGCAAATACCCACCTGGCTGTGTTCCGTTGCCTGTGATTGCTGCTGAGGCTGCGCCGTTTTCCAGCTGCTGCTCCTTCTTCATCACTCCATTGCTGTACTCGATGCCGGCACCCATACCGCTGACCGAACCCGCACCCGTTGACTGCGATGCATCCGATTCGGCCTCCCTTGCCCTGCCAGCCTCCAGCTGCTGCTGCTCGCGTATCACCTCGGCATTCTTGCGCGCGATCTCCTGCTTAATCTCTTGCTTGACCCGGGTACGATCGTACAGCAGGAAGGGAGGATGCGAGCCGGACGGGGCTTTCAGCACGGAGATGCCGGTGATGGCGAGATCTTGCTGATCCTTGCAGTGCCGCTCCACCAGCGATCGAACATCCTTGATCAAGGCCACGGGATCCAGGACCAAACTGGGCACATTTTTCTTTTGCGGCGGCAAGTCGTACAGATACATCACGATCTCCTTGAGGCCAAAGAGCTCGTGATGCGTAAGGTGGGTGTGGGGACGAGCGGCCATTTCTTCCTCGTTCAGCGAAGGCTCGCCGTTCAGGTGAGAGTGTCCCAGTAGCGTGTGAACATAGCGTGCGAGGACGTACCACAGCATCTCGGTGAAGAAGGGATAGCGGAACTTCTGCGGCACCTTCGTGCTATCCTCAACACTGGCCGTTTTCAACTGCTTAACAATCCCAAAGGAGTGCAGGAAATTCCCGCCAAAGACAAGCGACTGAGTTGGGGTGTACACAGCATGAATCCATCCGGTGGGTATGAAGAATGTGTTGCCGGCAGTGAGATAAACGCGAGCACACTTCTCCACAGTGTCGCCGAAGAAGACATCCGCCTGTTTGCCGGATAGAACCCACTTCTCGTACAGCTGTAAATTGCGATCTGTGGGCGGAATCAGCCAGAAGACTTTACTGCCACGCAGAATGTGATACCACACCGAAGTGCCGCCAAAGTCGATGTGGAAGTCCGTGTAGCAGTTCTGCACCGACATCAGGCAGTACTTCTGCACCTTGGGGTACATCATACCGCCCAGCAGGTTGGTGCCCTCCCGCTGGGCGTCCTTAAGCTGCTTGGGCCACACCACATCCACCCAGTCGATCTGGCGCACGATCTCTGGGCTCTGAACGAACCTATCCAGGCGAGTGTGCGAGAATTCCAGCGAGATCACATTGAGCAGCCGATCCTTTTGCGGACTGTCGTAGTACTGCTGCCACTCCTTCATCGTCATCTGCAGGTTCTTCTGCGTGTTTACGTCCATCACGTCGAGCAGTCGACGGGATCCTACACACAGCCGAACATCGTTTACCGTGAACTCGTTCGGATCGGGCATTCGTAGGCCCAGACCGGCCTTGTCCCGGAACAACAGAGGTATGTTGAAGCCGTGCTGTTGCAAAAATCTGTTGGAGCAGAGGAGCGAGGAAATAGGTTAATTAACCAAAATTAGCTACGAAAGCTATCAGTTACTTACGCCACGGTAAGATCGCTGCCCCGCATCTCGCGCACCATTCCCGCCTGTGCGAACTTCGAGGATTCCAGCTTCTCGGCGACGCTGAAGCCTCGCGTTCCCTCCCCATCATCATCACCCAGCGACCATTCATCTAGGTAGAGCTTGCGTTGCTTTCGCTCTCGCTGCAAGAATAGATAAGAAGTGGGGAGAGCATGAGTTGAGCCCGTAAGGAAAACCGAGCCGGGAAGGCCGGATATTAAGCGGATGGCGGAAGGAGATATAGCTAAATTTGCAACACTGGGTCGGATACCGAGAGCGGAGAGAGCAGCCGAGAGCAAAGAGTGAATAATGCCTAAAAATACACCGCTTGAGCAGAGGGCGCTGCCTGCGCCTCTGTTTCAGCTGACGTCTCTGCCGGCAGCGCTGTGATTCACTTGTTTCTCTCTTCACCACAGTCATTTTGATGACTCTCCCGCTCTCGCCTTCACTTTCTCTCATCGCTTATGGAACGCTCTCTTCATCATTTCGTTTTCATTTGCTCATCATTAGAGATGGGAAAAGTTGTCAGATATATTGCAATGACTTCCTTTTTTTTTTAGTAATGAGAAATATCAAGAAATCCAATTTGCATTCGAAAACATTTCTCTAGATTTTTTGAAAAAAAAAAAAATATAAAACTTCAGTATATTTTATTTATTTTTAGTTTCAGCAAACGGACAATGGTTTTCGCCTTGTAAAATATTTAAAATATGAATGTTGGCCGTTCGATATAAGCTCTCATTTTAAACTTAACCAAACACAGATACCGAACTTATTAATTTACTATTAATTCCGATTGATTGATTTTAAGCACCTGGCCAAAAATCGGTTCAATCTGGTGATACTGGAAGCTCACTATCGCTTAAAACAGAGAGAGAGGCGGAGAGAGCGCAGAGATAAGGAGCCAAACAAATTAAGTGAGAGCCACTAAATGAAAGAGCGAGCAAACAGAAATCTATTTAAGCAACATGCTAAGCTCACTTTTTTTACTTCACAATTTTCCTTCGCGCCGCTTGTGCGTTCGCTTCTAATGCAAAATAAAAATTACGTCAAAATATTATGAATATTTGATATATTGCTTAAAGAAATATTCGAATAATGCGTAATACTTGGGATTATAGGCTCGATATTTGTGTATTTGTTTTGATTTTTAAACATTTTTCTGACAACTCAAAAGAATATTGGCGATGAGTTGAGACCGAAAAGCTTTTTGTTTTCCCGTCTGATTCGGATTTCGTGGTTTCTAGCAGTTTCCGCGGCTTTTATCACTTGTCAACAGAATTGTCGTTTCAGACATTTTTTTTTAAGGGTCTAAACTTTCTTTTGCGTTTTGTTTGCGTTTAGAATTTTTATCCAGGTTATATCATCTTGACAATATCAGCATGACTTAATGTCAAATGGTATACAAATTTACTGCTTCACAGATTTATAGCAATCAATAAACTATCTTGGCCTACACGTCGTGTTTACTTCGAAATAGCTTAAGTTTCTTTACTACTTAAAAGTGTGACACGAAAATTGTCAAATAGATAGCCCAGCCCATATATTCGTTATCACTAAAACTAGTCACACAGAATATAACGTATAGGCAAGAGGTAATTTGTAATTAATCCGGGAAACAACAAAACATTTTAATATGATTTCTAATCTGTGTTAATAGAAAATCCAAATGTGTATGCACAGCTATTAAAATATTCTAAAAATACATCAACCAAGATTAAGTTCATTTAATTGCAAAAAGCTGCAACCAAATTCAAATATTTAAATTATTATTATTTTTTAGAGTTGCTTATTTTTCTCATCTACCCAGGTTTCTAACAAAATAAAATTAAATAATATCAGTATTTTAACACGAACCAAATAAATGTAGGCCCATTTTTTCTTCAAGCTGACAACACTGCCCGGCAAAGGGCAACGGGAATCAAGTTGTCCACCACGGGCGGCTCCCTCTTGTTCCCCACCAATGCTCCACCACCGTCTCCCTTCAGTGCGCATGCACTTTGCATATGAAGGACCGTTTTGCTTTCGCTATTTTTTTTTTGTTTTTGCCTTTGCATTGGTGGTGGTGCATTGCGCCGGCAGAGAAGCGAAGCTGAGAGCTTGAGATGGCAAACTGAGAGATTGCCAGATTGAGAGAGACTGTTGCTCCAAGGAGGCGGCGGATTGAGAGACAACAAATACGGTGCATTATTATGTCTCCTGCTTTGAGTTTATTTTGGACGCTGCCTGCCTGTGGTGGCGCAAAATGGGGGGGTCGGAGATGGTGGCCGGCGGCGGTGCAACGAAAAATCTATAAACATGGATGCGCGGCCTGCCCTCGTTTGTGCTTGTGTTGGTGGCTTGCTTGTATCCCCCATATCCGAATCTGTATCTGTATCTGCATCGGTGCGAGTGTGCGTGCTGCTATATCCTTTTTAAGCGGCTTGCCCCACAGAAATGTTGAAACTTGTTTGGCATGTTCTAAACCGATTTTTTTTACCGACTTTTCATTGTGGCCACGCTGCCTGGTGCTTTTGTTGTTGTTGTTGTTGTTGGGTCGAAAGCTTGTTTTGGTGTCTCGTCGATTAACAATCGGCAGGTAGAAGTAGATGATGATGGAGCAGAGAGAGGAAGCAACAACAAGCCTAAACCGCATACAGTTGTGCCTTGCTATATGGAACATTGCTTTAATAAATCTAAACGATTCCCTTTAAACGATCCTAACTGATAATAAAAGGCCGACATTTATGTACATTTAAAAATGATGAAATATAATTCCTAGCAATTAACACTTTTCATTGCGTATATTTTATAATTCCGTCTTAAAAGGGTTCGACTGTAAAAAGTTGCGTGTAAGACAAAAAAAAAACGAAAATCCAAATCCAGTCAAGTGGTTTCATATTGTTGTTGTTAGTTTGCGGTGGTGGCGTCACCTTCACCCCACCACCCCCCCAACCCCACACACCATCAATTGACCACCTGGGCCACCTAATGTATTCTATTTAAGGTGCTAATTGCAAAGACCCTTATCTACCATGTGCTCAGTGCTACCGCATAGCTTCCCCTCCCTTCGGCTTCGACAGTAATCTTTGAGCTGTGTTGGGTTAGTCATCGTAATGAGAGTTCTCCATTCCACTCGCTATTCCACTATTCCATACATTTTTAATGGGACCCTCGCTCTCTGGCGCTCTTCTTTCCCCTTCTCTGCCAATATGCATAAATAAACAGAAAGATATGTTTGTGAGACGGGCTCTTAGATACCCTGCACTGTGATTTATTTACTGCTTTTAAGCGTCATATAATCTCAAGGGTTTCAAATGGCTCAGATTGTGTATTAAAAGCTAATTGATAACAAATAATGGAAAGAAAATGTATCAGATACAATCATATATTAAGCATATGCCTGTGATAACTATAAATTATATTCATACAATATGAAACTCCGCTAATTTAACTGTCTTTGTGCTAAGATTTATAATAAATTATATTAGGTTTTTTAATTTTGTAATAATAAAGAAAGCAAGCAAGGTTACCGCAATATTGAACGTTCATACATACGTTCATAAAAATATCCTACCCATACAGGGTAAACAGGAAAACAGGACTTTCACGACAAGTGCCGGGCGGGAATTCATCGTCATTACCATCCACCACCAATTATCATTAAGCGAACGCAGCGGCAACGGAACGGAAAGCGACGAGCGCCAACAGCTGCTGATCCAATTTTCGGTGCTAATCAAATGCGCAGCCAACAGAAATGTGAACGTGAACTTTGCGAGTTGGCCAAAGATATGTGAAATCACTGAGGCAGCAGCGACCGACCGACCGACCCCCCCTCCGCCCACGCCAACGACGAGTATCACTGTACTAGAGCAGTGTCAACGTCAGCATTACTCTTATTCTCTCGCTCTTCGGCTCTTCGTATGTAAATATATGTTGGGCAACAACAACGGCAACACAATCTGTTATCTACGACGATACGGAATAGAAACCGAAGCAGAAACCCACCACAGCAGCACAAGCACACACACCTGGCAAATTGAAAACGAAATGCGAGGCAGCGGACAACAACAATGGCAATAACAACGGCGGCGAGAAGAAGAGAATAACAAACAGCGAAGCGAATATGGCAAATAAAGCTCATTGCTTTCGGTCATGCGGCCTCAGTTGAGCTCAATGCTCAACTGGCGCAAAGTAGGAGGCGGAAGAGCCAGGGGACAGGGCCAGGGCGGCGGCGGGGCGAGTGAGCATGCATTTATTATTTCCACCGATTAACGATGAGTTTTACGTTCGCTTCCACAAGCACTTACTATTATCTTGCCGCGTCGCTCTCCCTACCGATCATCAACAACAAATAGGGCTCGGCCAACTTATCAATCACGGTGACAGGTGAACTCCCTGCAGACGCCGGTTTATCGGTCACGGAAAATGTAATTCTGAGCTATTTAAATTTAAACTATTTGGTCCGTCAATCCTTAAGATCGCACCAAACTTAAAAAACTGTCTTGTTTCAATCGAATTGTATTATTTTTCATGGACATTTTTGGGCATTAAAACAAAATCACGTAATTTTGAGATACAGTTTCGAAGAGTAAACCTTAGGCAAGCTCCACTGTAGCTGCAGAGGTGGCTTTATCGGCTATTGATAGTATAGAGGCGAGGGCGGGGGTAATGGATAATTGGCTGAGTGAAGAGTAAAGGGAGTAAGAGCAGGGTTAATCAGTACTCACCAGTTGACGCCGTTGCACGCCTTTTGCATTTGGACTGGGATTGCCATTGCCGCTGCTGTTGCTGCCGCTATTATTGTTGTTGTTGTTGCTCTTGGCAGGCGACGACCCCGATTCAACGGCGGTGGACATCGCTGCCTCTGAATGTTTGTGTGCGATTCACTTCTTTTTCGGTTCGGTTCCACTCGACGGAATCGCTGTATCGGCCAGGTTCAAAACTGCAAAATCACAAAATCACGCGTTTAGTGTCGTTTTCCATGCAGAATTCATTGCAGTTCGCGGCAGAGCAGAAACAGAAACAAACTAATTACGCTTATTACTTCACACAATTGAACGGCCAGCGCACAAACACACGCACAACACGCGACGCACACACTCCCACGACGCGACGGCTGTTGGACGACGAATGAGCAGGCAGACGAGATTGGACGACGAATGAGCAGGCAGACGGAGAGGCGAAAGATAGCCACCTCGCTTGGCCGGCAAACTCACCACGCGGCAAGTTCAGAGGCTCGCGGACGCAAAGGGGGCCCACGTGTACTGGGCCGCTGCCCAGGGCTACGCCACTGCCTACGAGCGAGAACGAGAAGGAGAGCCAGGGCGAGGTGGATACTCAGCTGCTCTCTTTCTTTCAACGTGATGTTTTGCCATTCAACATTCAACATCCAACAAAAAAAAAATAGGAAAGAAAAACGCCGAGATGAACAACGCTCACTTATCACGCTCCACGTATGTATATTTCGCCACTTTCCCATGAACTTGTAATAAGAATTCTAAATTTGCACTTTGCCGATTCCTCTCGAGTATCTAGTTTTTGTCAGATTTTCGCTTGTGGTGGTAATTCTGCTTCGCCCCGCTTTTGTTCTCTGAATTACAATTTTTCGCCTTGCGCCATGTAGTAAATTTTAATTATAATTATGCGTATGCACACTCAGCCGGACACACACTCACACTCATTAGAATTACGAAATTAACATTTAATTTCGGGGCTTCCGCTCCACCAAAAATCACTCTTAGACGACGCGATTTTTCTCCGTACGCGAACGAGCTGTAAAATCCGGCGAAATCCGCAGCGTCGCTTATATTTTCTATTTTTTTACAACAATTTACAATTTTTTTCGACTCGTGCGCTCGTATTTATAGGGTAGGCAGTGATGTCATTCCCGCTTTTTTCCCGTTAAATTCAGCTAGGCAGGTTAGCTGTAAAGCTAGCTGGATTCGGCGGGAAAAAAGCTGGAATGACATCATGCGACGTCCAATGTTGGTCACACCGTTAGGTGTAAACTTGATGTCAATAATACATAAAAAAAAAAAACAAATAAATCAGTCAGCTTAAAGACTCAATGGTAGTACAAACGAAATATATCTCAAAAGAGTATAGATTAAAATAAATCAAGCCTAAACGGAACATAATGAAAATTGTCCCGTAACTCCTTTTAAAACATTAATTAACACAAAACACACTGGCCTTTCGGATTGGATGACATACATCTATCTATTTTTAATGTTAATACAAAATAAGGTGAAGAGCATTGAGTATTCCATTGCATGCTATCAACAGGCTCTTACGGATATAATATAAGGACATACAAATCTACATGGATTACGCGCTAATTGGTTTTACGTTGTTTATGGCTACTGCTGCTACAGATCCTCATCCATGTGCTCATCAGACTTGTTTAGGTTCACGCTGCACGTGTTGTTGTTCTCAAAGAACTCCAGATCGTCATCGTAGTCGTCGAGCTCCTGCTGGTTGGGACTCGCCATCGGTACCGCCGCTGGCAGCGGTTGATTCTGTGGCACCGCCGAAATCTTGGCCATTTCCGGCAGAGGCAACTGCAGGGGCGACGGCTGCCAGGGCACCAAGGCGGTGCAGGGACGTGGAATGGTCTTGATCAGCCATTCCGGTGGGATGACGGGCGGTCCCGTGGCTCCGGGGCCAGTTCCCGGCTTCAGGCCATCACAGATCACAATGCGATTGGCGTTGCGCAGCTTCTGCTCCAATTCCATGGCCGCCATTTGGTAGGCGGGATTCGGGTGATGTGTTTTTCCAGTGCTCGTGGACGGAATATCATCAGTGGCCAGTCCACCCGTAACGGCGGCTACACTGTTGTTATTGCTGTTGCCCACCGAAGCCGTCGCACTGTTCTTTGGATCCCCGGAAATCTGTAGGCCACTGAAATGCTGGGTGATCCGCTCCTCGGTAATCAGCATTTTGGGAGGGCTAAAAAATGTCACGGTTTTACTTGGTAGGATTAATTAAAATAAGGATTCTTTAGCCTTACAGCACGGTGGCTTGTTGTTCCGATTTCCTCTTGTGCTGCCACTTGCCGCACTCGCTCTCCGCAAGACTCGGATTCCCGAAGCCATTCGCATTGAAGTTGAAGCCAAACTCCATGACGCCGCCTGGCTGTGGTGCATTGAAGGGAAAGGATTTCCGCTTGGTCTGAGGCTTCATATGAGGATAAAGAATATGTGTAAAAATGGATAAAATTCCTCTATTTGCGACTTGTTTTCTTTCTGCTTAGTGTGGCCAGCCGGAGCCAGTCAAAAGCTGCCTATCATTTTTGGTATTTTTTACGAATGAAATCGTACAAGAATATATACGGAAAACTTAGCGCGCGTAATTTAAGGAAATATGGTTTAAAAACAATTGCATTAAATAATTTGATGTAATGTCTTTATTATGGTAAGTTGATTAACGATTAATGTGAATTAACAATTTTAATTTTATAAAATGTAATTTACCAACAGCTAAACAGTGCTGTAAAAGTGCTTTTTGAAAAGTGTGGAAACGCACTAAAAAAGACCAAGGTAAAATGCATAAAAAGCGCAGCAGCCCGCTGCTTTTAAATATTCAAACGCAACAAGTGACCGAGCAAAGTGCTTTAACAGAAACTTCAAATTAAAAAATCTTATAAATTAAAATTTGTCATACAGTGCAGTGAAAACAGTTAAAAATTTTAAGAAAATAAAAGTTTAAGAAAACAGAAAAGAATAATTCCATCAAAATGCGATTCACTAGGTGAGTTTGATTTCATTTTCTATATTTTCAAAACAGTTCATAAGAATTCAATTTTATAAGTTGAACCCAGCACCCAGCTTGGGTTATAACTCAAAACCAATATGGTTTTGTATATAGGTTTAATGAATACAAATGCAAACAACAAAATTTGCGATTTTCCACAGATTATTAAACATTTTAAAAGCTTTTACTTGATAAATTTCAAAGTTGCATTGAAATATTAAGCTTAAGTTTCTCTCAAGAAATTAAAATTAACTGAGCAATATAAAAGTATAAAAGGTGAAGAACGACAGTCCCTAAAAACGATTATTATTGTATAAACATGTAAAATTCCATGAAAAAAATCAAACACCGATTGAGGTTGAATCAACGCAGCCACTCGCACTTTCCTCGGCTTATCTGGGCAGAGCTCTTTTCGAAAATAACATGTTTTTCAACCCAAAACAGCATCGCGCAATCTTCGCCTGTGGACAACATTTTTAATGACGCCTGCATTGTTTTTCCTTCGGCTAAAAAACACAGAGATCGCCAGTTACCAGGCGATCGTAGTGCATCGGCACTATAGCCTGTGTATGTATGAGGTAATGGGCAAGCTGAGGTTATCCCAGGCCAGCATTAAAGGCTTATCAGTGGGAGACAGGGCCCCCTGGGGGGCAAATTGACGTCACTGTCGGGAAATCTCATGCCATCTTTTAATCCCAATCTCCAAGCGCTGCAGCAATCGGAAATCAGGCTTTCCGATTTCGTCATCCGCCGTGTTGTAGAAAAACAATCTACTGGAAAATAACTTGATGAAAAACGTGTCAGATTTTAATTATCAACAACAAAATTATTAATAATATACTTTTTTGATAATGCCGCCCGCTACTACCTGAAGCCTTCAGTTTATTGCGGATATTTTTCGAATTTCACATTAGATAGTTTATAAAGATTTTTCTTTAATTTCGGACTTTCGAGTTTGAGCTAGTATTCTTATATCTTAGAATTTTTCTATAAATATCGTTCGAAATCGAAAATGCTTATTTATTTTTCATATTTTATTTTTAATTATACGAAAAATTGACACATAATCTCTAATATAGTAAATAATAACGAACGATCATAAGCAGCTAGGGCCGGTATTTTTAACGGTACCTGTGCCAGAGCTTTCCACGCATTAAAGCTAAAACTTTTAAGTCGCGCTCTCTCGCTCGCGCACAGAATACCTCACTTGAGCGAAAGCTTTTTATCCAAAAAGAACGAAAAACTACATATCCGTGGGCTCGCCAACACGTGCGACAGAGTTCGTTATCGAGATCGGTTCTATATATACACAGCGACAGTCCACTTGGATCCAGCAATCAGTGTAGTTTGCCTTTCCCAGCGAGGAAAATTCCCGAAAATCTCAAACAAAAAGGTACAGAGCAAGTGAAGAATAAACAAGACAAGTGAGGAAATCAAAAATTTACACAGGAAATTTTGACCTCTAAACTTTTAATTGACTTTCCAAGTTTTAAGTTCTAAGCTTATAATTAATTAATTCCAAAAACGTGTCAAGTTGAATATAAAACCTATTTTTATGGCCGGCTATTTTTAAATCAAGTCCCAGACAGCAGCCTGAGAAGTCGGGACCTCCGATTTGTTTATGTTTTTCCTGCTAATTTATTATCAAAATAAACAAAAATGATTGGCGGCTGATAACGTAAAAACGCTGACGCACACACACCGAAAGAGAGCACACACATGGCAACAAGAAAAGAGAAAGAAAGAGAGACCAACGCGAAGGGTGTCAAGTTCTGGGATTAGTTTTTCCGATTTTTGCTGATTCAGGTGTGTAAAAAGCAAAATAAAACCGTGATTATATGCAATATATTCTACCTAGCAACAGGTTGTTTTGGTATGTGTCTGTGTGCCCAGAGGCAGGGAAAATTTAATCACTTGTAGTTGTAGTAGTGCTTTCTCCGTTTGCGCCATTTCGTTCGCCACACAGTTATTTTTCCAGATGCAAACATTTTTTTAGTTCACAAAAAATTTTAAAAAATGTGGCGGCGCTCTATTGGATCCCTAGTGTTTTCGATTTCACGGACATACGCTGCTAAGGAAAGGTGCGTACAATTAGTGGCAAGTGAAACCGATCGGAATTGAAATGTGATACAAAATGCTAAAGTAAACGACAAAAAAAGGAAAACAAGAGTGATGCTCTCGTGACGTGCTTAGTTGGCCGTGCAGAAACATCGTCTTGCAACATTTTAAAGTTTAACTATTTATTAAAATAAATTTAGCCATTTAGGCATTTTAAACATTTAGTTTAAGCCTTAAAATAAGCTAATTTAATTTTGTATACTGTACAATTTATATAAATAATTTTATGGGTTCAGTTGAAAATATTTTTCGACGTGCGTGAGACAAGCTTAAAATAGCTCACGCTAGCATCTCGTTTATTCTCGAAACAGCTGTCCGGGGAGTTGCCATGTATTCGGAAATTGAGAACAGTGGCAACTCTTTTTCCTCCAGCTAGCACATGGCCGGTTGTGCTTGTGTGCGTATCCCGGTGTGTTGAATTTAATATTTAAATAAGTTAAGTGCGTCGTACTAGTCGTGAAAAGCTACACCTTTAGCTGCGAAAGCTCGCGTTGCGCGGACAGCTTAAACCTGTTATCAGCTCAGAGATTGTGGGGAGCGTTGCGAGTTGTTTTGGGAGCAGGGCCGTTTCGGAATTACTCATTTTCGTTCCAGCAGTGAAGCACTCAAGTCGAAACGCTGCGTCTCCGATTTGCGTGCTTTACAAACCCACATCTTTAGTATATATATACGTATATGTATTTGCATCAGAACCCGAACACTATGTGTTGTGTGTGATTTTGCTGTGTAAACAACACTCGCGAATCGCGAAAGCTAACCCGAATCCAGAGTTCCACGAACAACAACGCTGAACAGTATATAGGCGAAGAAATAAAAAATCACACGGCTGAAAAACCCGTGAGTCATCGCGACGTGGCCGCCAGATAATTTCCCAGTGCCGTCGAGACAACGGGGAAGTACCCAAAACGTTCACTCGTCGAGATCGCGCCGCTCGTTTCGATCATTAGCGCTGCGCTCTCCGGACGCGGCGGTCGAGTTTCTACGACGCAATTCGAAGTAATAAAGAAAAGGGCAGAAAGATGAACCAGTACTACGACCTGGACAAGGGCAAGAATGTGCTGTTCCTGAACGATGCCAGCAGCACCAGTGGCTACAGCAGCGGCAACTCACCCACGTCCACCACCCAGTCGTTGTCGCCCGCTCACTCCCCCGAAACTATGGCGCTTCAATCGGATTTCGCCAATCTCAACTTGCCAGCAGCGGGACACAACTCACCTCAGCAGCCGCAAAACTCACCATATCATCAGCTGTTGAATGGCGGCAGCGGCCTTTGCTTGGATGCGAACTCTTTGATAAATCCTGCTGGCATCGGTACCGCCACGAGTTTTGGAAACATGTACGATCATCAATACTATGTGCCCGTTGGAGGAGCACCCGCGGCACAGCAGCAATTTGGCTATCAGCCGAATGGACTTCCAGCCGGCAGCAGCGACTCCAAACACGTGCCGCAGCTGCGAATTGTGGAGCAACCTGTGGAGAAGTTCCGGTTTCGGTACAAGAGCGAGATGCACGGCACTCATGGCTCCCTCAATGGCGCCAACTCGAAGAGGACACCGAAAACCTTCCCTGAAGTCACACTCTGCAATTACGACGGCCCAGCTGTCATCAGGTGCAGCTTGTTCCAAACAAACCTGGACAGTCCGCACTCGCATCAGTTGGTTGTGCGAAAGGACGAAAGGGATGTGTGCGATCCGCACGATCTGCACGTGTCCAAGGATCGCGGATATGTGGCGCAGTTCATCAACATGGGCATCATACACACCGCCAAGAAATATATTTTCGACGAGCTCTTTAAAAAGAAGCAGGATCGCCTAGTTTTCCAGATGAACCGCCGGGAGCTGTCCACCAGACAACTGCAGGAGCTGCATCAGGAGACGGAGCGGGAGACCAAGGACATGAATTTGAACCAGGTGGGTGTTGCATTTTCCACTAAAAAGTGACCCAATATTAGTAGCTACCTTTCTTAAAGTCCAATTAACTCACCTTCACTCCTTGTTTGTTTTTTTAGGTTCGCCTGTGTTTCGAAGCCTTTAAGGTCGAAGAAAATGGCTCGTGGGTGCCACTGGCTCCTCCAGCATTCAGCAATCCGATCAATAACCGCAAGTCCGCACAAACCGGTGAGCTGCGCATCGTCCGGCTTAGCAAGCCCACCGGCGGCGTCATGGGCAACGACGAGCTGATCCTGCTGGTGGAGAAGGTTAGCAAGAAGAACATAAGGGTGCGCTTCTTCGAGGAGGACGAGGATGGGGAGACAGTGTGGGAGGCGTTCGCCAAGTTCCGTGAGTCTGATGTGCATCATCAGTACGCCATTGTGTGCCAGACGCCGCCGTACAAAGACAAGGACGTGGATCGCGAGGTGGGCGTGTCAATAGAGCTGATACGTCCCTCCGACGACGAGCGCTCCTATCCGCCATTGCCCTTCCGCTACAAGCCGCGCGATGCCATTGTGTCCCGGAAACGACGTCGCACCTGCTCCACGGCCACGACCAGCAGCTCTGGCAATTCCAGCTCCAACAATTCCCTGGACCTGCCCAAGACCTTGGCCCTGGCAGCAGCGCCTGTGGGTGGTGGCCAGCCAAATGACTTCTCGCTTCACGCTCAGACCATAAGCCAGGAGTTTGGGCGTGACCTGCACCTGATGGGCTTGGATAAATGCGATTTAGTCAACTCTGAGTCCTTCCGGAAGCTCATCGACACCAACTCCGATGAGCTGCTGAAGATCTGTCATGTGTCCATGGACATGGGTGAGCTACAGGCGGATGGCCATGGACGAGCAGAGTCGGTGGGCAGGAACCTAACCAGGGACTATCTGAGTGCGATTTTCAAGATCTTCGATCAGGATCGCCGCACGCCGATGGAGATTTCGAAGCGGCGCGTGGAGGATCTGTTTACGGATCACGCCCTCAAGAACGATAACAATGACACGTTACTCCACGAAGTGATAAGCCACAAAAAGGACAATCTTAAGTTGGCCATCAAGACGATACAGGTGTTGAACTACTTCCAGCTGAAGGAGCTGGCCAACAGTGCCTTGAACGCGGACGGGGACAGTGCCCTGCACGTGGCCTGCCAGCAAGACCGGGCGCACTACATCCGGCCATTGATGGGCCTGGGCTGCAGTCCCAACCAACAGAATCACACCGGGAACACCCCGCTGCATTTAGCTGTTAAAGAGGAGCGCATCAATTGCGTGGAGAGCTTCTTGAACGGAATGCCACCGGTGACGTTGGATCTCTCGTTGAAGAACGACGACGGGCTGACGCCTCTTCACATGGCCATCCGGCAGAATAAGTACGATGTGGCCAAGAAGCTCATTAGCCACGACAGGAGCTCAATTAGTGTGGCCAACACAACGGACGGCAACAATGCCCTGCACATGGCTGTGCTGGAGCAGAGCATTGAGTTGCTGGTGCTCATCCTGGACGCCCAGAATCAGAACCTCACGGACATTCTGCAGGCGCGAAATGCTGCCGGATATACGCCCTTGGAGTTGGCCAGGCACAAGGCCAACGAGCGGGTGGTTCAACTGCTAGAGAAGGTGTATCCGGAGAAGGGTGACCAAACCATGACCTGGATTCCGCGCAAGGTCAAGGAGGAGATTGACTCGTCCTCAGACGAAAGCAGCGAGGCTGGACAGCTGGAGATTAAATCGGAGGATATGGAGATAAAAACGGAGGACGAGGATTCCATGGAGCTGGACCTAAGCAGTCGTCATAGGCGAAGTCTGGAAGCTCATGACGACACCCAAATGGAAACGCCGCCGGCAAACAAGCTGCAGCTGCTCCTACAGAAGAAACACATTTACGACCAGCTGAGCTCTCTCCTGAACGAACCCCTTGGTCATGGAACGGAACCACAGCTGCCCAAGTGGAAGCACCTGGCTCGGGGACTCAAGCTGATGGCCTTCATGTGGCTAAATGCTGAGGCCTTTCTGGATCACATCCTGGACAATGGCGGCAGCGTGGAGTTTGAAGAATTCGCCCGCACCCTGCAGACAATCGATCCCAAGGCCCACGCCCTGCTGGTTAGGGATTCGTAGTAGCCCCTAGAGATGATTTCCCTCCAATCTAACCACTGGAAGCCTTTTGTACCCCGCACTTGTCAACGAGAGAGTGCTTTAATATGTATTGAAAATGTTGATCAATAAAATACCTTTTAGTTTATAACTACTTATCACTAAACAAAGAGAAAAGAGAGCATTTTTGATAAGGGTTTTACTTGGAAGTACATGTTTTTTTTTTTCAGTCTTCTCGGAAAACTTCTAAGATACCTAAAACCAAATTAACAAAGGGTTTCGAGAAACAATATAATAATTACACAAAAAAATAACATATTCTATGTATACAAATTGTTTATGAATTCCACCAAGTATCTGCTTAATTTTACAACACATTTTCACATCAAACTGATGTAAAGGCAATGTAAATAAAAGAGCTACTTGGTGAATTGTTTGGCAAAGGCTCACCTTACATAAATAAGTATTGGAAATCAAAATTGAATAATTTATACATTGTACTTTTGTTTGCACTTCAATTTTATAGCATTCATAAAATTAAATATATTCTTTAATAGTTTCCCTGAACTATAATAACACAAAGTGAGGTCATTTGAAAAAAAGCTTTTCTCTGCCGATAGTCCAGAATATATGGAATATACATACATATGGTATGTATGTACATATGTATATTCCGCTGCGATTAAAAAGTATATTCTGAGATGGGGGAATCACTCGCAACAGTTTTGCAACAAACAAGCTAGTGTGAATCACCCGATATTCCCATACATACATGGGTGTGCGTTCGAGGAGGTGATGTGATCCGGGGAATTACTGCAGCGCAACCGCAGTGTGCAGATTGGCAGGACGGGGATGTACCCAGGGGCCTTATCTGTTTGGCGACATTCTTTGGCTTTTATGACCTTGCTGTTAATTCGATTTGTTCGAAATTTTTTTGCCGAAAGAGGATAATGTTTTTTTTTATTTATACAATTTAATTTAAATTCAACTTAAAGAAATGTCACTACTTAGGGTATAATTTTCAACTACAAATATTAATTTACAATTCCTTATTCCAGCAACATGGCTCAACTCATCGACGGCAAGAGCATTTCCCAGGAAATACGCAAACAGCTAAGCCAGGAACTGAAGGAGCTCGTGGCCACCGGCTGTCCCGTGCCGCATCTCACTGCAGTAATCGTGGGCGACGATGAGGCCAGCAAGAAGTATGTGGCCAACAAGATGATCGCCTGTCAAGAGGTGGGCATTTCCAGCGAGACCAAGAGACTGCCTGCCTCCACCACGCAGGAGGAACTTCTCCAGTTGATTGATGAGCTAAACAAGGATCCGCTGGTGTCGGGTATCCTTGTGCAATTGCCAGTGCCGGATCACATCAACGAGCGCACCATCTGCAATGCCGTGCATGTGGAGAAGGATGTGGATGGATTCAATGAACAGAATGTAGGACGCCTGGCCCTCGACATGGACGGCATCATTCCGGCCACACCGCTGGGTGTCAAGCGTCTCCTGGAGCATTTTAACATCGAGACCTTTGGACGCAACGCTGTCGTGGTGGGCCGCTCCAAGAACGTCAGCCTGCCGATGGCCATTCTGCTGAGCTCGGATGGGAAATATGCCACTAAGGCAATGGATGCCACGGTGACCATCTGCCACCGTCATACGCCGCCCAAGGAGCTGGCCCGCTACTGCCGCAACGCGGACATCATTGTAGTGGCCGTTGGCAAGGTTGGACTGATCACCAAGGACATGATCAAGCCAGGTGCCTGTGTCATCGATGTGGGCATTAACCGCATTAAGGACGAGAAGACAGGAACATTTAAGCTTGTCGGCGATGTGGACTTTGATGGTAAGAATCTCCCTATAAAAAGAACATAACACACAACCTACAATCCTTTCACCTTTCTGCTTGTAGAAGTGCGCCAGGTTGCCGGCCATATTACTCCGGTTCCCGGCGGTGTTGGACCCATGACGGTGGCCATGCTTTTACACAATACTCTGAAGGCTGCCAGGAAGCAGTTCAGTGACCGCAACACCTGCTGAGGATCCTCCTCATAAGGCCAACGAGGAGGAGGAGCCAGCCACTCGCCGAGCGAGTAATAGTATTTTTTGTTTTTAACCGCTAACCTAAAGTAGAGAGTAGAGTTACTGACTAACCGCTAACTTGACGATTGTAGCACACACACATAATCTTGCTTATTTTGCTATATAAACAAAGATAATGGAATCTTGACTCGATTGCGTTTGCTTTATGGTCTGGTGGGTGGTGGGAACTGTTAACAAAGCCATCGATAAACCCTGGAGTTAATTGTCTTGTAACTTTTTATTATCACTAAAAATACAAATTACTTGATTTCTATTCCGTTTGTTTTTTATAGTTTACATTGTACAGGTGTCGAACAACAAACTTTTAAGCTTAATCTCTAACTGCCAGCGGACGGGCCTATTCGCAGCAATGGGTGGCGGGCCAAAAAACGAAATAGCGCCGTGGAGAGCGAGTTCAATCGCGGGGTTTAACAACTTGAAAAGACCAGAAGTCACAGATAGGCGACCAGATCTTATTATCCCCAGCTATGTAGGTGTATAAAGTAATTGAGTGCGTCATTTATTACAATTTTACGGATCGTTAAAAATATGGTTGACGGGAGACTGTTTAGGCTTTATTGCAAAAATATCTTCAGCCAAAGTTTTAGAAGGGATTAGAACCGCAAGTCGGGCTTGTGTTTGGCCATATATCTGAAAATATTTTGAAAAGGAAGGGGTTAAGATACATAAAATAAATCAATTTAATTCAATTTAAAATTTAAAAAAATCGTATTATATCTATGCAATATTAGGCCATTGACCACGGGTCGGATAAACATTACATAACTAATAAATAAATATGTTATATTAAAGGAAATTCTAGATTTTGATGGCTTATAAGTGAGCGTTTATAAAACATTCATTTCACTTAGTTAGTGTATACGTTAACTGCAGTAAGAGAGGGAACATATTCACCTTAGTGAGAGAGTGAAAGAGTTTAAGGAGACAGTGAATTTATTAAAACATTATTTTCGCATTAAATAAAAAACCTCATAATTTAAAGAAATTATATACAAATCACATTAAAACATTGTTATGTATCACTTACTTGTCCAACGTTTCCCAGAACTTGCTAAGCACGGCCCGATCCAAATGCCGTTTGTTTTGGGAGAGCCGCAACAACGTTACCGACCAGCGCTCCACATTAGAATCCAATTTCAGCTCGCTGAAGCACAAATGAAAGGCGCAAACTGCAAGCAAAAATGATTTAGCAACTTGCGAAAAACAAGGATCAAGGATTCACTCACTCTTTGAGAATATCTCAACGGGATTGCCATCCCAGGGCCAGCCCTTGAACTGCCACTGTGGTCCCATAACGAACACCGCCACAACACGTTGCCAGTCCTGTTGCGACAATTTGATGGGATTGTCTATCACCCGGTATGAAACAGTCTGATTGTTACGTTTACGCTGTGGGGAGAGAGTTGAAAAATATATTTTTAATAAAGAACTAATGGAAATAAGTGCCCTTAGAACAAATGTTTCTAACAAATATAGTAGTAGCCCAAGTAACATTAAAATAAATTCCAAGCCTTTTCCCAATCCCACAAGAAGGGGAAACAATTGGTTACTAATGAAGAATATTCAAAGACAACTGTATACTCAAGTCTACACCTTTTCTGTAATATATTTTAGTTTGATGTCTGACTTAAATTTGATAAATATAAAAGCTCCTGATTAGCTGGATTAATTTAAGGATTAGATCCCTAATACAAATAACTTTAATTTCCTTACCCCTCACATAAATGTAATTTAAATTATTATAATCGAATGAATTCTTTGAAAGCAAAATTATAGGAGCATCCTCAAATAATTTTGGTTTTATACAAATTTAAACCATGATTTACATATCAAAAACAAAGTCTAAACGTAGAAATCCTCCGTAAACTATGGTAAACTTGGTTTTACAAGCAGAATTCCAACTTAACAAAGTGTCTTTGGCTACGCACCTGTAACAGCACTTCGCTGTCGCGTTGACAGCCCTGCAGCTTCTTCTCAGCGGTGGATAGGAAGCGCAGCTCCTGCAGGATATCCTTCACGTTGAGCATGGTGATGAGGCTTGTGTTGGCAGACGGTATAATGATGATGGGTGTGCGCGAAGGTCGCTTCGTGGGTCCATTGGCGGGCAATTGCCTGGCCTGCGCCGTTGGGATCAGCTCCTTGGGCCGTCCGGCGACGGCGGCAGCTGCTCCCGGCGGCATTCCTGGTCCCGGTGCACCCGGCAGACTGGCCTGTGACTTCCGTTGCGCCAGCGAGCCGTCCGTCACGGACTTCAGCGACATGCCGTGGTACGTACCCAACGTGTCGATCTTGAAGCCCTCCGTCTCCTCCTTTTGTCGATTGAAGCGCTCCTGATCGTAACGATTGTACTGCGATAGCTGTGGCTGTGGCTTGGCAATCCTCGCCGGTTCCGGCATCTTAATGGGATTGGGCGCCTGCGGGCGATTGCGTCCCTCCTCCCGGGCCTTGATGCCCTGCAGCATGGCGAAGATGTTCTTGGCGAAGATCTTACCGGTGCTCTGAAGGATGGAAGTGCGCGTGCGCCATTGCCGCTCTCGGCTAATGATATCCTTTGTGGAGTCCACGTCGTAGTCGAGAATGGCCCGCATATCGGTGCCCATGGTCTCGTCGTTGTCCGTTCGCTTGATGGTCGTTCGCTTGTTGGCCAAACGTTTCGCCTTGATGGCCGCGATTTTCTCCACGGACATCGTCTCTGACAGCGACTTTATGTTGTCCATATTGACAGCAGTCTCCTTTTGGTTGACATCCCATCGGGCCGCCAGTTGCTCGCGCACCTTCTGTACCTGCGTCTCCTCGAACCGTGCCTTCTTGGCGGCCACCTCACCGCTTGAGATTTCGCCCTCGGCTGCTCGCTTCACTTGCGTTGGGATCTCGAGCGGTGCGCTCTTGTCGATGCTAGCACAGGTTGGTGTCTCGCCATTGAGGTACGCCAGCAGCTCTTTTCGATCCGGACGATTCACAGCGGGTATATCCTCTGCAGCGCACTGCCGGACATACACAGAGTGCTGGAGCATCACATTCTTGAGCAGGTACAGCAGGCACTCCAGCGTATAGTACTCACGTGGAGCGCCCTTCTTTCCGGAGCTAGAGATTTGCGTATTACGTTAAAGAGGTTATAGCTGCCGATGGAATGGGACAAGGTGGAGACGCTACTCACCCATATTTGAGATAGTTGGTCTTGACACTCTTCGGCCAGGAGAACTCGCCAAAGATGATCTGGCTGTCCCGCTCCACGATTTCCTTTTTGTTTATGTTGTACTGCCGAAGCAGACTCAGCGGATCCGCCATCTTTTGGCTGCTCTTCTCGGATGTCTGGGACTGCGCGAATCGGTGGCTGTTGGGGCGGTGCTCGACCCGCCGCTGCTGAGCACTTTACGTCCCCGGATAAGCTAATTAAACACGCTCAATTCTCACAATTTATGGCATATTTTTCGCGTAGTTTTCTTTTGGCAGAGGTTGCGTGGAGTGTTACCACCGGCAAGCGGATTGAAATTACCACAAGACCGTCGAGAAAATACCGCAAGTACAGTATATATCGTCAGTCGGACTTGGAAGAAACTATCGTGTGGAAGTCACCGTATTTTCATATCCCGTGATTTGTGACAGTTTCAAAATACAAAGTATAATTGTATTTTTTAAAATGTGATAATGAAAAACAATTACTTGTGATAAAATAATAAAGATGTCATATAAAACTAAATATATAAAAAAAAGGGGAAATATATACATGTTTATAATTAAAATAGTTTAAAGTCTAAATAACGAAATCTGTTTATAGAAGT
>JAEIIL010024927.1:98-10980 GCA_018905715.1 Drosophila lini | reverse complement strand
GTAATCCTGATATTAGAATTTAGAAGTTAAAAGTTATCGATATTTATTACGGTCACACTGATAAAACTGGTTCGATTGGGAAAAATATTTGCAAAATGGCATGTACTGAGCAAATTAATTATTCATTTAATTAAATTATAATTGTACAATTTTATTGACTTTGACTCATCTAAAAACATAAAATTTAAACCGATTCTTTCATTCATTCATTTTTCTCTTTCTTGTTGCGCTCGGGTTCTTATGGCCTTGCCGTAAGTGGGAAAGAGACAACTAGTCTGTTGTAGGGTTGCCAAGATCTGCAAAGTATGAAACATAATTAATTAATTTGTACTAAAAATTAATAAAAATAGCCCCCTTTTTATTACAGTGATTATATTTATTAATTTGTGATCTTTAAGCCTATTTTTAAGGTTAATTCCGTTTATGTACCCAATTATAAGCTTAAAGATCACATTTTTAAAGTGTGATTTTGGGTAATTATGACAATCTTAAGGATCAGAAACGATTAAGCTCAATTTTGCCAAGAAAATCCCAAACATAATATTACCAAATCGGGCATAAATCAGTATCCAAACTTGTTATATATACTTCGTACAGCTTCGTGCACAAAAATTTCACTCGGAACAGCCGAAGTAGCCGCCATATTGGAATTTCAGCTGGCTGACATTCTCGGGTGAAAAAATCTGTTCATTCTCATTTTCCGAACAGTTCGTTGTGAATAAGTGAAAATTAAGGAAATTTTCGAATTGCTAAAGATCTTTTGCCGGTTAAAAGCAGCCACAACGAAGGGGAAAATACGCGGCAGAGGGCGGGTTGTTGTTGGCAAACAAATTGTAGGAGCGATAAGCGCGCCGCTTTGTTGTTGCGGCGGCCAGCGCGTTGTGTGAATTTTGCAGAAAGTTGGCATTTTTTGTAGAAGTTTGCACGTGGAACAGGACTCGGGACCAGGAGCAGGAGAAGGCCACATCATGAGTACTTCGGCGGGCAGCGATGTGGCGTTGGTGAAGGCGGCCACACCATCGCCCTCGCCGATGACGAAGATTGAGGTGGAGTACACGGGTAAGTGATGACCCGTCGTGGTCGTCGTCCAGCAAGGTGGCCCCAATAACGCATGCCCACTCTGCTACCACCAGGCTCCAAGTTTGAGATGCATGCTTCGCTGTCGGAGGAGGAGCGTCGCTTCTACCTGAAGATGTATCCCAACGTGGACATTGTCAACCAACGCCGAGTGCACTGCACCGTGTGCCGCCAGCATCTGGGCACCGCCCTGGCCGCCGAGAACAACATCAAGATGCATCCCATACTGCGCGTGACGCACTGCGTCAAGTGCCACGACTTTTACAATAGCGGGGAGTTCTCCAAGGGCGAGGATGGCTCAGAGCTGTACTGCCGCTGGTGCGGGCAGGGCGGCGAGGTCTACTGCTGCTCCACCTGCCCGTACGTCTTCTGCAAGTCGTGCATCGTGAAGAACCTGTCCAAGGGTGTGATTGTGGACATAGAACAGAACGAGCACTGGAACTGCTTCAACTGCACATCGAAGATCCTCTGGCCCCTGCGGGCTCAGCACTGGGCGCTGGTCAACTACATCCAGTCGACGAAAAAGTGAGTTTCGACCACATCATAATTTACTTCAAAACCATGAAATCCTCTCCTGAAATCCACAGAGCTCTACAATCTATGCAGATGCCCGAACTCGAAGCCCGCCGCCATATGCTCAAGGACAACACCAGCTGCTGTCGCTTGGCCAAGTCAAAGACCACCAGTCTCTCGGACTCCATGGAGAGCTTGGAGTCCAATGCATCGAGACGCAGCCAAGGCAGCTCGGCGAACGCGGTCAAGAGAACACTCCCGTCCAAGCCGAGTCCGGGACCAACGACCAAACGCCCCAAATCCTCCAACGACGAGGTGGTCTGTACACCCGATCTGCTCAGCATGCTGGAGCCGGACTGCCAGCTCTCCATGCTCCCCAAGCCGCCGAACCGTCAGCCGGGGCCAGCGTCTAGTATCACCACCACCCCGAGGATTGTCACCGTCCAGCAGAACTACACGGGGCCGAGTCCCAGCAGTAGCACCACCAGCAGTACCACCAGCAATGGTGGCTCCTCCACCTCGATGGGAGCGCCACGCGGCAGCCTACCACCGCCTTTGGTGCTCAGTGGTTCAGGGATTCGTTATCGTCAGAGCTCTCCTGGCA
Source organism: Drosophila lini (assembly GCA_018905715.1). Classification (NCBI taxonomy): domain Eukaryota; kingdom Metazoa; phylum Arthropoda; class Insecta; order Diptera; family Drosophilidae; genus Drosophila; species Drosophila lini. Next base: position 8,786 of record JAEIIL010024927.1, on the reverse strand, counting down.
ATGTCACGAATGTGCGACGCACTGTGGTGCCCAATGTGGTGCGGAACAGTGGCCCTGTGTTCCACACCATCAACGGGTTCCGTGTGGATCTGAACAGTGCTGCCCAACAGGACTCCTACCGCCTACCCAATGGACGACTGATTCAAGTCAAACGCCAGATGCCGCTGGCCAACCAATCAGTAACCGCTACAACAACTCCAACGGCACCGATGGTCATCCCTCCCATGAACCCGGGTATAGTTATACGTCCGAGAGGCCCGGCTCCAGTTGGCAGGCCGCCGACGCAGGGCAATACTTTTGGCAGCAACATGGGCATCTACAATCCGCAGACCAATCAGCAGCAGCGAGCGCCGCAAGTTGTGCGAATAAGCCAAAGCCAGACGGCACCACCATCGCCAGCCCAGGTCCCAGCCTCGAATGTTAATGGGAGTGGAGGTGGTGGTGGTGGTGTTGGTGTTGGTGGTGTTGGTGGACAGACGTTGATGATTACTCCCGTGCCCGGTCCGGCCAAGGCTCCTACTCTAGTGCGTCACAATTTCCCCAACACAACGCTGGGACAGGCACGGTCACAGCTGCAGGAGCAGATCTTCAGCGCCATGGACATTTGCACCCATCTCACCGGCAAGGTGGTGTCCCTCACCCACTCGAATGCGTACAACCAGGTGCGCAATTACATAGATCTAAAAGAATTGTATATCCACATGTCCTACCTGATGACCTATGCCATCGGGCGGTTCAAGCATCTCCAGGAGAAGTGCCTGGTGGACATGCGGGAGATGGGCTTCAAGAACGATGCCAATAGTCTGGAGAACGGACAGCTGGCTGCCGGTGAGTTTTCATTATTTACTTTTTGCATAAGTAGAGATTTATGTTAGTGTTATTTTATTTATTTTTAAGGAATAAGTTGGGAGGGTTGGTTAAATTTCTGTAGCCGCCGGGGAACTGTAACTTCGGGTAGCCGAAGGTTGTATACCCTTGCAGTTTGCAATTGGTTAACGGTCCAAAATGGAAATTATTTATAACTAAGTCAAATTGGAAAACAAAAAAAAATGCATACTTAATTTATAAATTTTCTTCATTACATTAAAATAATACTTAGTACAAAGAGGGCTAAGTCTATGGGGATGTTGTAATCCCTTAAGTTGTAAGGATAAATTGTGAGAAGCATCCCCATCCCTATACCTTTCTTTGGTGCATATTTTCGACACATGGACGGGCGGCGGCGGCGTTGTCACTTTCTTTTCGGTTTCCGTTTCGCGCGTGTGTTTAGTTTTTTTTTTTTTTATAATTATACCAGCGATGAGAGCCTATGTGTAAGTATCCTGTGTTTTATAATGAAAACTCACTCTGCGGGTTCCATTTCATTGGCTGCAAAGGAAAGAAACGATTTGGTTTTAGCTTGGTCCATGTGTTAGCAAAATACCATCCAAGGAACAGGCAATGGGATGGAACCGAGCAGCAGTTGTTAAAGTCTCTCGCTTCTTGCAGCCGTGGACTACGTGTGCTATGGCCAGCTGGACGATGTGGATCTCTTCAATACGGGCTGCAATAGTTTCCACCACCAGGTCTATGAGTATCGCAAAAGTCTGCATGCCAATCTCAAGGAAGGCGAGGACTGTGAGCCCCTGCCGCCGCTAATGCCGCTGGGAGTTCGAGCCGAAGGCGATCCAATCGAGGAGGAGGAAGAACCAACCGAACAGAAACAGGATGCTGATGATTTTGATTACGATGAGACGGAGGATTTGGATGATGACTTGGACGATGACGATCTGGATAACGAGGAGTGCGGCGAGCTGGGAACCGAGGAGAGTATGAATCGTAACGAACAGGCCCATGCCTATGACCGCAAGCTAACCCGCCTGCTACGCGAATACCCCTCGCTTTGGTGCACCCGTCATCCGGACTATGGCAAAAAAGAGGTCACTCTCAAGCAGTGGCGGGTGATTGCCACCCACTTTCCCCGCGGGGATGACATCAAGCTGCGCTGGAAGAACGTACGCAAGCGGTATGTTCGCATCGAGCGCAGGCTGAAGCAGGGCAAGCGCTTCAAGGGCTATTTCGACAAGGCCACCAACTATTTGGCCAACAGAGATCGTCCCCGAAGCGAATGGCTGGCCGTGGACTGTGGCGAAGACGATGGTGATGGCTTTGAGCGGAAGCAACTGGATGTTATTGAGAACACCATGGAACACAAGGAACAGAAGGCGGCTTTGCCACCACTGAAACCTAAGCCACGTTTACCCATGCGACCTTTGGAGGTGCGTGCCATTGATCAGCGCATCATCACCTTTGCCAAGAGCCATCCCGTGCTCTGGCGCAAATCCACAGATCCCGAATTTAACAGTATTGATGAGCAAACCAGGAAATCTCTTTGGCAGAACTTCTGGAAGTCGGCGCCCAGTAAGAGTTTGAACTTTGAGCTTTTTCTTAGTTTTCTTTACAAATCCTTTTTCCATTTCAGATTATGCCTGCGAGTACCTTGTGGAGCGCTGGCAGCAAATGTACGAGATGTACAAGTCCTTCCGCCTCAAGAGCATCAAGGACAAGGGTATTTTTGCCAATCTCGAGTTGAAATACTCCAAGTACTTGGCCAGCTTGTATTTTCTGTACAAGATCGATGAGCAGGACCTGCGCGATGAGTTTGAACCTTTGCAGGATTGCGTGCCAAATGGCACTGACATGGCCGGCAAGCTTAAGGACATGCCAGATGACAAGCAGTTTGCCCAGCAACTAGTGCTAGCCATAAGGGCTTATCCCACTCTATGGAATCCCCGACATGTGGACTACAATGATGTGGGAGCCAGGGAGCGGCTTTGGCCAGAGGTGGCCCGGCGGTTGCCACGTTTCAAGCGGGATGCCAAGGCCTGCAAGCGGCGCTGGCAAATGGCCAAGTTTGCCTACGAATGCTACTGCCGGGAGATGGAGCAGCAACCACCCACGCGGGCCAGCGAGCAGAAGCTCCAAAAAATGCGGGCCAATTTCCCGCTCGAAGAGATGCGTTTCCTTAACACTTAGGCTTAACATTCCAGTATTTAATTTAGTTTATTTAAGTTTAGAATTTTGATATTATTGTTAAGGCTTAAATAAAACCCTTTGCCAACTTCTTTCTATAATAATCTCTGCTACTTCGAGGGGTTTCTTAAGGAATTAATTACATTTTAGTATTAAAGAAATTTTTAATTCCTGAATTTTCTTAACCTTTATCTTTTCTTTTTTTAGAAAAACAAGCCAGCGATGACGAAGACAACGAAATTGAGATTGTGGAGCCCAAAACGGATACCATTACCATTGATTCCGATAACGATGATGACACTCCCTCCACCTCAACGCAACAAAAGGCCATGATGAAGATTGTCTCGGTGACATCAGCGGCTCCCAAGAAGGAGCTCATGGAAAACCAAGCTGATATCGATGTGGCTGCCTTTAGTTCAACAATTTTGGCCAGCCTGCTGGAAGTCGACATAAACGAGGGGGGCACCACCGGTGATCCCAAGTCCATTTCCCCTGGTCAGAAGAAGCAGCCGCGCAAGAAGACCACAAATAAACCGAATCCAGCTCTACTGCAGCTGGAACGCCAACGGATGGAGGAGATGAAGCGTTCCGATGTCAAGCTGAAAAAGAAGTGTAGGGTGAAGCTGCGACGAGCTGAGGAAGAGTTTGAGGTGGCGCGACAATGGGTGGAGAGAAACAGGAAGAGGGAGCAGGAGCAGGAGCAGGCGGTGTCATACATCGATGCTTCTGGAGAAGTGGAGGCATCGGTAGCCAAGGCTCCAAGTGAAAAGGGTGTGGATGAGTCAAAGGACGATCCCCAGCCTCTAGAAATTGAGGTTCAACTAGTTTCCTTATCTCCAGAAAAAGAATCACCGAACGAGGACAAAGAGTCTGAAGACTCGGAGATAAAAGAGTCTGGAAAGCAAGCTCCTCCTGAAGCCCAGGATAAAGATAAATCGGTAACGAAGGAAAAAATCGGGGAAATGTTAAAGGCAGCTATCAAAGCCAAAATAACACAGAAAGCACAAAAAGGAGATGGTGCAACGGAAGAGATGGTAACAGAGGAAGACAAATCTACAGAGGAAGAGGTAAGTGAAGACAAAGAAAAAGAAACAAACTTGGAGAAGGGATCAGAAGAAGATGGTCTCAATGATAAGAAAACCAAGTCTGAATCCGAAAAGGTGGCGGAAAAAGAAAAGGCTGAAGAGAAGGACAAGGAAGAAGTTAAGCAAAAGGTAGCAGAAAATGAAAAGTCTAAAGAGCAGGATAAGAAAGAAGTGATTTCAGAAAAACAAAAAGCTATTGAGAAAGAAAAGAAGCTCCAGTCTAAAACTACACCAGAGACAGTTGAAGAAGTCATTGAAAACGAAGCAGAAAAGGTCCTAGAAAAGGAACCAAAGCAGTCCGAAAAAGAAGAAAACAAAGAAGATAATGAAACAGCAATCCCAAAAAGCAATCAGTCAGATGAAAATGATAAGGAAAAACCTACTGAAACTATCTCAGATGAAGTGTCCACCAAAGCAGTATCTCTTCCAGAGGCAGAACCCAGCCAAGCTAAAGACAAAGTTGTATCAGAAGCAGCCATTTTGCAAGAAGAACTTCCAAAGCAAGACTCTACCGCGGATCTAGTTGAAGCCATGGACACTACACCTGCTAATGAGGAGCCCTCGGCAGCTGAGCTTGTGGAAAGCATGGATGTGATTGAACTAGACGAACCTCCCAAGGAATTACTCGATTGTGCCATTGACGAAGTGATTGCCATGGATGGCATCGAGCTGAGTTGTGCCACCGAAGAACTGATGAAAGCCTTGGCCAGTAGTCCCGGTGCTCTCGCTTCGGAAAATGTCACTGATTTGGATGCTGATGAGCTGATAGAAACCCTTCCACTGGAAACTACAGAGCCACCTGAGATCCTGCTCAAAGAAGACGACAATAGAGAGACTGAAAAGAATGAGGCACCTATGATCAGCAGCGGTGAGAACGGTCAGGCCACCGAGCCCACCTTAACAGAAGATGTGCCCGCCACGGGGCAGATACTGGGCTAGTTTGTGGTGATCATTCGAGGTCCTCCCACAGCAGGAAAAACTTAACGCGAGGACCTTAACAGACGAAAGACAGCACATTTTGTACATTAATCATCGTAAATTTACGATTCTCTTAAACATATTTGTTCATTTTTAGAAATTCTCGTTTAGGATATATATTTCCTAAGGAAAACTAAATTGTTTTTTTAAAACTCATCATCATGCTCAGCTAATATTTACAGCTTAGAGAAAATCATGTGTACAGAAAGGGAAAAATGTTAGGATAAAATTAATTTGTTCAACGAAAAACAAAGCACCTTATCATTTTAATTGTATTTATGTAGATCTTACATTTTCTAATGCATTGTTATGTTTTCGAAACGCTTACAAAGCCGGTAATCCCAAGGAATATATGAGTGCGCATGAAGCAATCTTATGACTTCTCTGAACGATCATTGAAAGCTAGATTAAATATAAAACCAACAAGCCAATTGCCGATAATTACCGATTAGTGTTTAGGCTAAACAGATATTATATATGTTTAATTCTAAGCTATCTAATGACAAATAAAAGGAATACTGAGCTAAAGTCAAAGATAAATATATTATTATTTATTTGTATTAATTATTATATTATATTTAATATTTTATATTATTAAAAGGTAAGTATGAGTACCTCGGGCCACTTATCTTTTAACGAATGCAATTTAGTTTTTTGATATCAGATGTTTTTCTGGACAGTTAAAATATACACCGAAAACAGACTGTTTTTGAGGGGACTTGGGAGATTCCCTATTAGTCATGGATCTGTAAATATTTTAATACAAAACTTAAAAAAAAAAATTGTTTGAAGTTTGTGTTATTAAATGGTACTTAATTCATTAAGCTAACTTTAGCCGTTTTGCCACTACATTGTTTTGAAAAGTGGGCAATTTTGCAACGAATTAACCTAACCCCCCTCACAGTAAAAGTCTTTTGCTAATTTCTTGAATTTTATTCACTTTTCTTTTGCAATTTGAACAAACAACTAGATATTTGGCAATTTAATTTAATAAATATTGTTCCGTTTTTATGTATCACACGTTTACCAACTGATTATAAATAATGTTACAGTTTCTGTGCGTGGATCAGCCAAAAAGTGATATATATATATTTGATTTACAACATACAAAAGAGGTCTTAAACGAAGAGGTATAAACAAGCAGGACTTGACAAAATAAATACTTACATATCTAACTTTAAATCTATTTTTATGATCTGGGGTCTAGGGTCCTTGTCCGGAAGCCAGAGGGGATGTATACGTACGATATATATATATGTGTGCATTACTTTTAACATTGATATGGGGTTACAAGGTTACAGGGTGCTAATATAAATAATTCAGTAAGAGTAGTGAGTTTGGGCTACGAATACTATACATGTAGACATCGATCATTACAGAGACGATAAGGAAAAATACACCACAACAAAATGTTCTTGAAAACGTTGAGAAACAATATAAAGCCTGAAGTCTTGCTAAATATTCGCAAATGTACTCAGAAAAGAGTGAGTTTAGTGAATTAAAACCGAGCGATACATATTTCTAAGCCGGTAATTAAATTCCACTGGGAAGCGTGATGCATCTCTAATCTTTGTTCAATCTAAAAACTATGAGGGTTTTAAGCAACACCTTGTCCTGGCAACCAATTCAGCAGATAACCGATAACTGATACTAATTACTGATAACTGATATCTTATCCGCTGCAGACTAATAAATAATGTCACATAATGAAGCGAGTAGAGAAGTCAAGTAGAGAGCCGGTTCCTAACAATTGGGCCGCTTGTGTAGTCGCAGCTGGCTGAAGTACCGCTCGGGCGGCGGACACTTGATGGAGTAGTCGGACACATGGTTCCAGGCCTCCACCATACTGTCATCCTTTACCTGATGCTGCAGGATGCTGCCCTTGAAGGCGCACAGCTTCTTCGAGTGAGCGAAGCTGAAGAGAGGATGGTGGCGACGCCTGACATTGGCCCGCTGTGCACACAGACCCGTAATGTAGACATCCTCCAAATAAACCAGCGTTGTATTAAGCGACGCCTCGTACAGTCGCTGCACCACATCGATGGAGAGCAGGTAGCCGGCTCCAGAGAGATACTTTGGATACGCCTCCGGCGGGTACATGTACGAGGGCATGTACCACTTGCTGGTCACATCACTCACCGGCACAACATTGCAGAACTGGTGGCCGTACATCACCCCATAGGTGTCGTTCATCCGGTTCTGCGGCGAGGTGGCCAGGAAGGTGAAGCGATCGTGATAGTCCAGGGTGTCGTTGTACAGCGGTATGGTGCCTCCGAGGAGGAAGTGCAACAAATTGGGTATATTCAGGAAGGTGTCGTCGTCGCACTTGAGGAAGAAGGCGGATGTATTCGAGCAGCTCCTGCTGATGTGCTTCAGAGCCATAACCGACTTGAGGGTGAGGTTGTTGTAGCTATCCACAAAGTTCCCCTGGATTATGTCATTGTACTGCTCCGCTTCGCTGTGAATTCGCGTCAGGGTCTCGTTTCCCACGAGTGCCTCGTCCCGGCTGCGGCCAATAACAAAGACAACGCGCACTGTGGCGGTCAGGGTGTCACCCACGCCGCGCAGGTACTCAGCGTACAGCTTGAGACGCTCCGGCAGCAGCGGCAGGTACCTACCCTTGAGGTGGCCATGGAGCTTGGCAAAGGCCGGGTAGTTGAACTCGGTGGTGTTGCCCCAGGTCTCGCGTATTGTCTGGCGCTGAACAAAGTTGCCCAGGCCCGTGCAGACGGCGATTACTAGGAAGGTCTTGTTCCGACAAAGATCACGGGGCACAATGGCTGCCGTTTCCTGTCCGGGATCGAGATAATCGCCTACGCTCCGGGAGGTTTCCAGCGTCCAGTCGGGCAGACCAGCTGCAAAAACGTAACAATGAATGAAAGTTCTCAGAGTACAACCATTGTCTTACCACTACGCCGGTGCACATCCATGTAGATGAGCGGCAGGTAGACGAAGAGCAGCAGTAACACAGTGCAGGCGCTCAGCGTGTAACAGCCGAGCCGTCGCAGGCTCCTTGGCAGCGGCAGGCGGTTGCGCCGCTGCAACTTCCTTAGCTTGACCTTGGTGCGCTGGTTTCCCTCCTCGTCGGATCCAGTGGCTGAACTATCCGCCGACGCCGCCAGCAAAGAGCTCTGCTCCTCGCCATTATCCGCTGTCCAAGTGCCGTGCATTTGCCTCTTTGTTCGCTAACGGTCGCCGTCGGTTTGGTGGCATTTCATTTTGGGGACAGGCGAGCCCGCATCTTATCCAGGGAACTGAGTGTTTATTGGGAGCGATAAGCGTTTGGTGCTCTTGAGTTACTCCCCGATTTCGCGTCACATCTAATCGGGGCTTTTTTTTTGTATTATTTTTTCGCAACAGCTCGTAATAAAGGTTCGACGAATCGGTGATAAAATCTGTTAACTGTTCAGCTGATTGCCGAAACAACGTAAAGCTCGTGACTATCGATATCCAGAGACTATCGACATTAAAGATTTTATTACCATTAATAATTAATTTAATGCTTTTGGTTTAACGAGTCCTTGAAAAGATAATGAAAGGAAAATTGTAATTGTCTTGCTTCATATGGAGTTGCCTTTAACGACTCCCCCACACAAGTAGGTCCGAAGAGAGG
>JAEIIL010024919.1:0-25416 GCA_018905715.1 Drosophila lini | reverse complement strand
GTGAAGAACCTGAGTAAGAACACCATTCTCCGATTTGATGGAAAAGAGTTGAAAGGTTGACTTGGGGATTGTTGTTACGGTTATGTTGCAGTATTAGATGAAAGTCGTCAGCATAGGCTGTAAAAGAAAGATTATTTGGGATGGAGATAATGTTAGTTAGGGAGTTGTAGGCGATAAGGAAGAGGATAACGGATATAGGGGATCCTTGAGGGATACCATTATCTAGTGGGAAGTTTATGGAGAGAGATGTGCCGTTTTTAACTATTATTTTTCTGTTCGTCATGAAATTCCATACATATATAGATACATAAATAGAAAAACACATTCTTGTATTTGATTTAAATCAATCCTCATAGAAAATCCCTTAAAATCTCGAGTCATCTTTTCATTCCGAATGACCAACTGCAGCTGTCGGCTGCAACAGAAATCAACCCTTAATAATCTCGAAACCCAAAATACCCTCACTCCCTCCCTCCCCTTTCTGCAGCACTACAAGAACAACAACTGCCCAAAAGCATGCTGCACCTTTTGGCCGACAGACGAAAGTCGTTTGCTTGACTTATTTTTCCGTGCGTGTGCGCATACGATTCGCAACTGGTTCTGGCGCTGCCGGCATGGAGTGAAGGTCCCCGGCGAACGGAAGGTTATCTTTGCGCAGTGGCAATACCGTAACCGATGAAGTTCTACTGAGGTGCGGTTATTGCTAGTTGAAAACTTTAACCAATACCCCGCCATGGGGACGTGAAATACCGTCCGCTACGGCAATTTTTGGAAGCCCGAGAGGGCTAATTGAATAATAAATTTCAGAGTTAAATAAGTGACTGAAAATTAGTTGTGTGTTTGCATGGCTTACTTTCTTTTTTCGCTGCATTGTGGAAGAGGTCAAGAGTTGGGTCAGAAGGTTAATATGAAAGCAATCTATTTTCCTGAAGAAAGTTATTGGCACCCTAACACAAAATATTAAAAATAATACTCAAAACAGAAACGGTTTTAAATAAAAATCAGCAGAAATCTTAATCCCGAGATTTTTTTTTTTCTTTTGAATATATAAGCATTTCTATTACATTTCCCTTAATATTTTATATTTAATTATGTATTACATTTCTTTTTTCTGATTTTTTATAGCTCCCTCTCCGTGTTGAGTCCCACGGGCCTGCGCCTGTACTCGATAGCCGGCCAGGACAAGGTGGAGGAGATCTTTGCCAAGGACAATACGGAGCAAATCCGGATCGTGGAGCGCCTGTTCAACAGCTCGCTGGTGGTGCTGGTCACCGCCCAGAAGCCCAACTGCCTTAAGATGCTGCACTTCAAGAAGAAGCAGGACATTTGCAACTGCTTTTACCCTTCGGAGATCCTGTGCGTCCGCATGAACCGCCAGCGGCTGATAGTTTGCCTGGCGGAGAGCATACACATCCACGACATTCGCGACATGAAAATCCTGCACTCCATCGAGAATATCGCACCCAATGAGCAGGGTCTCTGTGCCTTGTCCCTCAACTCGCACCTGGCCTTCCCCGTGTGCCAGACCAGCGGCGAGCTGCGCATCTTCAACGCCAGCAAGTTGCGCACGGGAATGACCATCAAGGCTCATGACACGCCCCTCTCGGCATTGGCCTTCTCGCCTAGCGGCTCCCTGCTAGCCACCGCCTCGGAGCGTGGCACCGTCATCCGAGTGTTCTGTGTCAAGAATGGCCAGCGGGTGCAGGAGTTCCGGCGGGGTGTTAGCTGCGTCCGTATTGCCTCGCTGGTCTTCTCGGCCAACGGCGACTTTCTCTGCGCCTCCTCCAACACGGAAACCGTCCACGTCTTCAAGATTGATGCCCGGGCCGTGGAGTCGGTCGAACTGAAGGCAATCGGTGAGTAGTTGGCTGATTTCGGGACAAGTTTAGCAGTTATTAAATTCGTGTATTACAGCGGAAGTGGCTGCCAAGTCAGACAAAGCGGCCAAGGAATCGGCGAGTGTTCCTCCAGTTGCTGAAGAGGTGACCAGTGCGCCCGCACCAGTTGCCAGCTGGGGTGGAATGTTCTCCAAGGCGGTGTCCTCACTTTTACTGCCCTCGCATGTGAGCGAAGTGTTGTCCCAAGATCGATCCTTTGCCACGGTGCAGCTAGCCCAGGCGGGCCTGAAACACATCTGCGCTTTGACCCGCGTACAGAAGGAGCTGCGCCTGCTTATCGCCTGCGAGGATGGCTTTCTGTACGTGCACGAGTTCAATGCGGAGAAGGGCGGTGCCTGCAAGCTGTTGTCTGTCCATGATCTGCGCGGCGCCCTGGAAGATGTGATCGAGCTGCAGCTGAGCGAAAGCGTTGTGAGGTCGCAGATAAAGTCTACAAATGCCACGGCACAGCCCTCGCTCACCATGCTGAAGAGCTGTGCGGCCAGTGTGCTCATCGAGAATCCGGATCCCATGCCGGACAACAGCTATGCGAGCATTCTGCGTGGTGACCAGGCAGATGCCATGTCTGGTGAGTACTTCCTACATAATAATTATTCTGAAGACACAACATTTATAATTCTTATTTGCAGATTCTGCCAAATTTCGCAAGCTCTGTGATGCCATCGACACTCCAACGAAGCTCTACGACGAGCGGCAATTTCCGCCAGTGGCCATTGCTGCCAAGGATTGACAACGCCGCCGCAGCCACAGGGATATTGTCATTGTAGACAAACAGCAGGCGGGTTAGCAATATATTAGTAAATTCCTCCTTTAAATCGCCCTCAAAAAAAAGTAAATTAAGTTCTAACAAGACAGTAAAAATACTCCTCAAAAAAATTTAAAAAAAAGTATTAATTTATATTTAATTTTCATCTAATTCTGTATATATGTGCGTGAAAATATTTTTGGCAAAGTGTTCTTAGTTTTCTCATTCCGCTAATTTATCTTTGTCCAATTTCAGACAGACTCTCTCTCTTATGCACTTATTCTAGCTCTGTATTTTTGTATGATATATAGGATTAGGCATAGACATAATATCAATATACTGATGGTGATGATTAGAAAAATTGTGCGACAGAAGCTCAACAAAAATCCAAAAAGAATGTTAGCAAGTTAAGAAGATAAGCAACAAAAACTGTACCTTAATGTGAAGAGAAGTGTAACAAACGTATTCAATTAGCTTTGCGAAAAAGTAAATCTTACATATAAATATTATAAATATTTAAAATGTGACAAAAGATCAGAATAATTTAAACAATTATCCTAAGTATTCAAGAGAAATGTTTATGAATATCGAAGCAATACTTATATGCATATGATTTATTAATTTTAATCGTATATGTATGTATGTCAATGTATGCCCAAAATAAGTTAATTTAATTAAACGAAAAGAGAAAAAAAAAACAATAAAAACAAAAAATAGAAAAAGCAACAAAAAAATTACAAAAATCTAAAAGCAAATAAAAATTAAAAAAACCCCCATAAGCAAAAACATCGTGGTATTTGTGTCTTCGTTGGGATTACAGAAAATATTGATAGAGCGATATCCCTGCTGATTTTTAACGCTAAGTTATATACTCTAATTTTTGGAAATAAACCCGGAACAGAACCCGGAAACCTTGAAATAAATGTAAAAGTCGTATTTTATAGGTTAACATTTATGTATATTTTGGTCTTTTTGAAAAGGCAACAACTGAGCAACAATTTTTGAAATCAAATATTTAAATTTTCTATTAAATGCTTAATTCTTTACGTATTATGGGGGTTGACATGTTAGAAATTGTAGCTGATAAAGTGATATAGTTAAAAAATTCTTCGTCTCAAACTCCATTACTCAATTTGCTAATCCGTTGGTTAGGCGATGAATCCTCCTCCGGCTGATGGTGATGATGATGGTGGTGGCGATGGTGATGATGATGATGATGTCGGTGGTGTGGCAGCTCCGGCTCTGGCTCAGGCTCTGGATCTGGCTCTGGGATTTCTTCAGGCTCTTCTTCCGAAGGTCGGTCCTCTTCATCCATCTGTGTGGACTTGTCCACTTTCCTTCCAATCGACGGCGGCTGAGGTGGCGGAGTGGTGGTCTTTTGTGATTTCAATGAGAACATGGATCCAATTTTCTTTAATTTGTTGTGCACCGAGGCCTCTACATCGTGATCCGCTGAACTCTTGAGGCTCTTCATAGACAAACCTTGGGATTTCGAGGAATGCTTGGAGTGACTTGATCTGGATTTTTTGGATTTCGACGAGGAGCTTGAGCCGGCTGAAGAAGAGCTGCCCGAACCGGAGCTGGTATGCACAGGCTTGGTGGTAATCCATATGCTGGCCGCAAAAAGAGCCTCTGATTTGAAGGCTTCTTTGAGGGAAATCTAAGAGAGGGTGGGTTATTATTATATTTTATAATCTTTAATTTATTATTTAAATTTTATAAATTTACCTTCTCATCAATAGCCACAGACTTGACATTCCACAGGAACTCGGAGCAACCCAGAACCATGGCCGAAAGCAAACCAAGACCCAGCACTAGGAAGACTCCGCCCACATTCTCCAGTCCAAGCTCAGGCGTATCTCCGCCTTCCTCGTCACTTTTTTCGCAGCTGCCTCCGCCGTGCATCTCCTTCCACCACTTCCGCTTCAGTTCCGCCAACTGGCCCAGTTCGCCCAGCTTGAGCACAGCTCCGCTGATTTGCTTGCGGTATGGAGAATCTGAAAGGATTGGTTAGTTAATTATATTTCCCATAAATTACTTTAATTCTTTTATGCTTTTTAATACTCACTAAAAGGCATGGCAATGCCATAACTCTTGTAATCCAGCAATCCTCCGATCTGTACCAGATCACATTTGCGCTCGACATTATACTCCAGCGTGGTGGACTCCATCAAGAAGGCATACAGATTCTTTCCCTTTTGCACCCGCTCCACACCCTCGTCGTTGGTCTTGGTGAACACCGAGGGACTGGCACTCTCCATGGCCGTCCACATCTTTTGATAGGTACTAAAGTTTGAGTCCCGGAAGAAGCCCTGGGTGGAGCCACCGGCCATAGCTCCATATTTAATTTTGCTCTGAGCCGCCAGATCCTCAGCATTATTGATGGAGTTTCCCTGGCGGGAATTGGTAAGAAAGGCGGCCAAATTGGCTGTGTAGGAGTTCAACATCATCAAAGCGAAGAACCACCACATTCCAGTGACCAATCTTGTGGAGGCGGCCCTGAAAGGGAATAGTTTATATGTTTTTAAATATTTTATTTTGTAATTTTCAAATTCCTACTTACTTTGGCAATATGTCGCAGCCCTGTCCCATCAATGAGCCAATGGATAGCCATGTGGTGTTCATTATAGACCATATGTTCTCCACCTCCTCGGGCTCCTTGCAGGGATGCGGATTCTCCCAGTCGTCGGGCGCCATTCGAGCCAGGGCAAACAGAAGCAGGGATATGAACAAGTATGCCGATCCCATGTAGATCCACACATCCAGCGAGAAGGGAGACAGGAAGGAGAACAGATCCGTGGGTGGAGTGGGTGGCTTGGAGAAGAGAATACTAATGCCCAGGGTCATGAACGGCGGCGTAAAGTCCACGGCCTGGCGTCGTGAAGATGTCATAGTTAAATCACAAATGCCTAGGTCAGCATTCTAAAGAGGGAAATAAATACATTTTAAAGTGTTTGAAATTAATTTTTTAAATTAAGGAATTTTACCCCATCAATCAGTTGCTTCACGATGCCATCCCATGTCTGGGTCACCTTGTTTAGAGCTCCGTACTTGCCATCTGGCGACATCCGGAATTCGTACTTAAAGTTCAGCATTTTGGCAATGGCATCGATGAGGTCAATGGAGTAGCCCTCATAACGGGAGTTGCCCGAAAGGACTTCACCCTCCTCGGGCTCCCGCAATGTGAGGAATGGTGCTCCCAGTCGAGAGGACACAATGAAGGTTTTATTTGACAGTTTTTGGCCCACTCTCTTCTCGCTCTCCTCGTCGTCATTGAGCACATCCAGACCGTTTACCGGATCCCAGGTGGCCAGGTCCAGAAAGCCACCAGCATTCAGTTCCATGAAGCGTAAGGTGAAAAAGCTCCTTTGGCCATTCTCGTTGAAGTCTATCCTGCCCGTGGCAGTTTCCTCTGAACGCTGAAAATAGAGATAGTTGTTAGTTTATTTGAAACTGAAGTTAAATGTATTTCTTTTTATTAATTTAAACTAAACTCACAGCCTTCATAAACTCTATGATGCGCTTGCCAAAGGGCCAGGGCTTCTTCCGCCTGCATTCCAGTTCCGGTGCAGCGAGCTCCTCGAAAATTCCCAGCTCAGTGAGACCCTTAGACAATAGCCATACAGCATCGTTGATTAGGATCATCTGCGTCTTCACCCGCTCTGGCTCCACTTTATAATATCGTCCCTCGCGTTTTTCCCGCTCCTCCCAGTCATGGACCACATTTTTGATATGAAAGTCTGTGGGATCCATAAGACGAACTGTGGTAATGTTGGCTTCAACACCAGACAGATCCCCGAACTCAATGGTATGGGTATCGAGAAGGGGTATAAAGACGCTCTTAAATAATTCAAATTATTATAATATTTAAAAAAAATATATATCGAATTTCAAACCTGATATTCCCCCAACATTTTCAGTTCATTGGCTTGCTGCAAAATGGGCAATAGATTATCCGGAGAGCAATGCAGGATTAGGCAGTTATCCGTTGAGAGCTTAATTTCCTTCAAGAAAGGTCGATGGTCGTCATCTGATCCTAATTGCTTAACTGTTGTGGGATTGCTGCTGGGCTCACCGATTTGCAAAATATCCTGCAGCTGTTGAAGCTCTGAAAATGTTGAAATAAATTCGAAGATAAATATAATTACTCTTCTATGAAATACAAACCCCTATCGGTCTCGTAGACCACAGTGAAACTCCGCCAGCCAAAGCTCTGCACTATTTCAGCAAAACCTTGGGACAATAAGAGATTATCCGGATGAACATTCAACGTCATGGTGGAGTGTTCTCTATCCGGTATGGACTCATTGGGTATCCAATCGTATACGATATGAGGTATATCCAAGGTGTCGCATATCGAAGCAATTATGTCTGAAAAACAATTAAAGAAAATATTATAAATTTGGTGAAGCTGGAGATATTATTTTCTAGACTTGCCCGAGCTGCTGCCAGTACTGGGTCCAAAAATGGCAATTACTCCTTGTGAAATCAAATTGCAAACTGAAATGAAGGTTTATAGAAATATGAAAAGTCAGAAATTCTTTCTGGGAAACTAGGTCAATGGATTGTACCAAATATCCCATAAGTTCTTACCCATTTTTTCCATTATGAAACTGTCATCCGTGTTGGCGTACATCACAATGGGCACCAGCTCTATGCTGCGCTCCAATATGTTAGCTCGGTCCACTGCAGTGCGGAATGCGATTTCCGATTCATCTTTGTCCGATGTAAAAATGCTGCCTAGAAAATGTGCAAGACTCGTATTCGAAAGGCAGCAGTTTGACCTATTTTAAGATGAAACTTACCCACCATAAACTGATTTCGATCCGCCACTGCGGGTATTGCCATCAACAGGATGTGTACGAATACTGTATACATTTTGTATACTACAGCCAGGAGATTTCCATTGAAATAGGTCCTTTGATTCTGCTGATTTTCACTGATGATGTAAATCGTGCAGACAATAAATTTTTCGCGACAATCTGCAACTGCAATGTTCGGAGGTTTGCGATGCAATGAAACCAGAGCAGAGAATCAGCAGCTATGCTAATTTTAAAAGCGGGAGCGCAAGAGCCAGCAAAAATGAGCATAAAATTGGCTTTTGTTTTGCTCAGCGTATTCTAAACAATTTTAGAATCTAAACAAAATTTCAATATACTGAGAGCAATGCAGAGCAAAGATCCGTTTCCACTTGGATGGCTGCCAGCGAAATGTTGTCCTCCATTATGATTAATGGGATTTTTTTATGGCGCGTGCTATAAACTTCAAATTAAAATGGTCGTAAAATAAGTCAACTTCTTCCGGACAGTTGGAGCTTGTTTTGTAATAAATAAAAAGACACTGCCCACTTGAAAACAAAATTATGATATTTTTAAACAAAAATATAAGTGGGGGAAACATTTTTGCTAACATTTTTTAAAGTGTGTTAATTATTTACCATTATAGAAATATTATTTGGGTTTGGTATAAATGAAATTGGTTTTTTGTATACCTCTCATAGGACTTATAACTCAACTTTGTCTAGTTTTATATTTTTATTTTAAAAATATATGATTAATTTTGAATAATATAAAATTGTTAAAAGTAAATATAAGATCTTTCCTTTAATACACATTACATTATATACACGAAATTTTGATGCTGACACCGACATAACTATACCTTCTTGCGGACAACGTGATCGTAAAAGACAACATAGCCAAACTTTGGTGAGTAAACCATTGATCGCTTGGCATTACCTGTGTACAAGTTGGTTTGGCCTCCCACCGTGATCATCTTGTGGTCACCGCGGTGCATGAACATCAGCCCGAAGCGGTGGTGGTGCACCACCAGAAAGTTATCGCTGTCTGTGTACCTGACCATGTTGTACCTGGGGTTCGAGTAGCTCAGGTGGTGTGGCATGGGCTTCAGACGGGAGCGACCCGCAAAGACGCCGCGCCAATCTGTGTGCTTTAAAGCCTGGCGGATGCAGTTACGCCAGCTCATGTCCAGGTCGATGTAGCCAGAGATTTCCGATCCATCAGTGCTGATGTACGAGGTGAAGGCGATTGTCTAAGGAAGAATAAGCTCGATACAATTAGACAATTAAATAAAAATACATTTTTATAGACAGCCAAAAGTATGCAGTATTTTTGAAATATTTTTGTGCTCACCGAAATAATCTTGTTCAGGTTTAGCAACTCGCGCGACTTGAAGCCCAGCAGCACTGGATCCGTGCTCGTCGGGGACAAGCTATCGCCGAACAAGCCAGAATGAAGGGCCTTGGGCCTGATGGCCTCCAAGGCAATGTCCACCCGCTTGCGATACTCCTCCTGTGTGTAGGGGATCTTGGTGGTGCGGTAGCCCAGCTGGATGATGATCGCTGTCGTATTCCGGTTGCCCAGATACCGATTGTCCTTGACGGTGCCGAAAGAGAGGATGTAGTCATTGTAGTTGTCGTATTCCAACACGCTGAAGTCCACGCTCTTGCCCTGAGGACTCGTTCCGGCCATGTGTCCGTGTGAGAGGCTGGACTTTAGCCCAAAAGTGGTAGTCTGTTTTTTGTGATTTCCTGGCAAATTAGCCCAGAATGTGTGCCTGTGGAGAGTGTGAGTGTGCCGTGTGAATATAACTGAACAAAAGTATTTTTTATTTTAGTTGTAATTCACATTTTCCTTGTGTCACATTTTGTTTTCATTTCAAAAACCTAGAGACACATTTATATAGAATTTTAAATATATTAACTATTTAGAATTTCGCTTTCCTTTTGCCGAGCAAGGTAAGAAGTCCTCGCTGAAAGTTCATATATAAACAATGTTATTTTTAGAATGGTTACTTTAATGGAACCCAACTGGAAGAAGGATGTACAGACTAAAACTCCTAGCTTGAGAATTGTGGTATATAAATTATTTAAAAAGAAAAGGCAGGAAGAATATAAACAGTTTAGGATGGCCTACTCCGATTATTTAAATACGTTTATCAAGCCGAAGGATTTGAGATACTTGCCAGTCGAAAAGATTAGGCATCGCCTGGTCCCACTTAGGACACAGGTGGGTGAGGTGGTCCTCTCGCCCTCCAAGTTCAAGCAGAGCCTAAAAAGTCCCGAAAGCAACTACTTCCGATTGAGTGAAAATACCCCCATTGCCAATGATCCCTTGACCCTGGCTCTGGGGGAGCGCAAAAACAAAAATGCTATGAAAATTATTTCGGTGAATATTATTTTCTTATTTATAAAATCAATATTTAATCTCTCCTTTTAGACCATTATTTTTATTAGCACTCGCGATTCAAAGGGCTTCAATGTGTCTGGCTACATAGATTTGGAGCAAAGCATACGCAGGTTCAAGGAGGGCGATCCCACATCTCATTCATGGTCGAATATTTTGGCTGGCAACCGACGCCTTCAGCCAAACAGCCAGGATCTAAGTTTTATCGCCTGGAAGAGTGGCAGGGTCTTCTACAACGATACCGATAACTATAAGGTAATTCCGGACCCTGTGAATGGGCTGCGTTTCGCTTACAAGGGTGATGGGGCAATGATCTATATTGAAAAAAAAATCACCGAGGAACATCCATCATGCCTTTTTATAGAATCACCAATGCATGGGTCAGCTGTCATCTACGATCATCGTATTCGCCGGAAATTGTGATTGAATTAATAATTGTACAAGTATAAAATGTATTCTAGGACATTTAAAATTAAAAATAAACACTAATGAAACATAAGGTATATAATTAGGAAGGGCATAAAGTTGATTCTCTCTTACTTGCCTCTGTAGAAATTTGCAAAGAAATTTATACAAATTTCCTAAATTTATAAAAACATATATATTAATTTTCTATATATATGCTTGTATTTCCCATTCAAATCTCAATTCTTCCTGAAAACTCACCTTTCATTCCGCTTAACGCACTTAAACACATCAAAAGGCCTTTTTGAGAGATCAAAAAGCTGGCCAAAACCAAACAATATTACGAACATCATAATATTTGGCACACAATCGCGAAGAGCTGCTGACAAGGAAAATAATCGCAAGGGGCCAGACCAGACTGGCTGATGCCGACTACGTCACCGACAAGCGCCATAAAGCACAGAGTCTCTCTACAGAGCATCGCGTATACGCAGCGTGGGCTGAACGACAAACACAGACTCTCCCAAAAACTGGAGAGAAAGAGAGCGATCCCGATGCCACTCACAGACAGACACGGACCGTGTCAGTTGGCCTGCAAAGCGCTCCAAGACTGGATGCTTCCGTCGCGAGAAAATAAATCGTGAAAAGTGCTTTACTTTTGGACTAGACGTGATTTTCTGGTGCGCGTTTGTGTGTGGATATATACATTTGTACATATGTAGATGGGAAGTGAAAACGAAATGGCCGCTGCATTTAGAAAATTCAATTAGTTTTCGAGTGTCTTGAGGTAAACAAGAGAATTTGGAGAATAGAAAAATGCATTTGTGTCCAGCTCACATTTATGCATTCACAATTGTATTTCTCAAAACGATTCTCGCCCTTGGCGGCGATGGTCGCAATGAAATCACCGTGGGTATGTCCTCATCCATCAAGCCAAACTATTTCACTTAATAGTTTTTTTGTTTCCCCGTTAAGGTGCCATTTTCTATGAAAATGAAAAGGATATCGAACTCAGCTTTGATCAGGCATTTCGCGAGGTCAACAACCTGAAGTTTGCTGAGCTGCGATTCGTCACCATCAAGCGGTATATGCCCACCAACGACAGTTTTCTACTGCAGCAGATTAGTGAGTGAGCGCGGATCGGGGAGAACATATAACATATTGATGAGAAATTCATCTTCCGTGTAGCTTGTGAACTGATTTCCAATGGCGTTGCGGCTATTTTCGGACCAAGTTCAAAGGCGGCTAGTGGTACGCGCAAACACATTCTCACACACAGAGAGAGAGTGTAGAGGCTACAGATAAATATTTTTTTATTGCAGATATTGTTGCGCAAATTGCCAACACGACCGGCATTCCACACATAGAGTACGATTTGAAACTGGAGGCCACGCGGCAGGAGCAGCTCAACCACCAGATGTCCGTCAGCGTGGCACCCTCCCTGTCTGTCCTGTCGCGAGCCTACTTCGAGATCATCAAGACGAACTACGAGTGGCGCACCTTCACCCTGATCTATGAGACGCCAGAGGGTGAGTGGAGATTTTAAATTATTTTTAGATTATAAATTCAAAAGTTAGAAAATATTTTTATTGATTTTAATATGGGTTCTAAGATCATAGCTCCCATTTAAAATTATTAAATTATTATTATTTTTTTAATCATATCTTAAATCTTAGGTCTGGCTCGTCTGCAAGATCTTATGAATATACAGGCTCTCAACAGTGACTACGTAAAACTAAGAAACTTGGCCGACTATGCCGAGGATTATAGAGTCCTTTGGAAAGAAGCCGATGAGACCTTCCATGAGCAGCGCATAATTTTGGACTGTGAGCCAAAAACCTTAAAGGAGTTACTCAGGATATCCATGGACTTTAAGCTGCAGGGACCTTTTAGGGTAGGCTCAACACAATTTACAATCTAGAAATCACAATTAAAATTCCATCAACTTCAAGAACTGGTTTCTTACCCATCTGGATACGCACAGTTCGGGACTGAAGGACATTTATAACTCCGACTTCAAGGCCAATATTACCTCAGTGCGAATGAAATTAGTGGATCCGAATCCCTTTGAGAGAAAGAAGACCCGTATAAGCCTGGTGGATGTAAGTTAAAATAAAATTCTTTGTTATTTTAAATTTTATTTTAAATATCTTTTAGCAAATTCTGAGAAATCAAACCATGCTGCCCGTTCTCATCTACGATGCAGTGGTGCTCTTTGCCAGCTCAGCCAGAAATGTTATTGCAGCCATGCAACCGTTTCATCCGCCAAATAGGCATTGCGGTAGTTCCAGTCCCTGGATGCTGGGACCCTTTATTGTCAACGAAATGAAGACCATTTCGGAGGATGATGTGGAGCCCCATTTTAAGACGGAGAATATGAAGATCAATGAGAATGGACAGCGCACTCATTTCAATCTGGAGATCTACAAGCCCACCGTTAATGAGCCCATGATGGTGTGGACCCCTGATAATGGTATTAAAACCCGACGCCTCAACCTAGAACTGGAGAGTTCTGGTACAACGCAGGACTTTTCAGAGCAGCGCAAGGTCTACACGGTGGTCACCCACTTCGAAGAGCCCTATTTTATGATGAAGTTGGTTAATTACAAACTAAAGTCTAAAATACAAACTGAAATTTAACATATTTTCCCCCAGAGAAGACCATGAGAACTTCAGAGGCCGGGAGAAGTACGAGGGCTATGCCGTGGATCTCATAAGTAAGCTGTCCGAGCTGATGGAGTTTGACTACGAGTTCATGATCGTCAATGGCAATGGCAAATATAATCCAGAGACTAAGCAGTGGGACGGCATCATCCGCAAGCTGATAGATCATGTAAAGAGAATCTACCTCTAGGTAGTCTTTATAAATACGTAATTCTATATTTGTATTCTTCCAGCATGCTCAAATAGGTGTCTGTGATTTGACCATCACCCAATTGCGACGATCTGTGGTGGACTTCACGGTGCCCTTCATGCAGCTGGGCATTAGTATTCTTCACTACAAGAGTCCCCCGGAGCCGAAGAATCAGTTTGCCTTCTTAGAACCCTTTGCCCTGGAGGTCTGGATCTATATGATCTTTGCCCAGCTTGTGATGACTCTGGCCTTTGTGTTTATCGCCAGGTAACGAATTAATCTAGATTAAGTCTTGTGACTCGCTTTTTAAAGGTTAATTTCTAGACTTTCCTATCGCGAGTGGTTGCCTCCAAATCCAGCTATTCAGGACCCCGATGAGCTGGAGAATATTTGGAATGTGAATAACTCGACTTGGTTGATGGTGGGTTCCATTATGCAACAGGGTTGCGATATACTTCCTAGGTGGGTAAAAGGTTTATAATTCAATAAAATCTTTAATTATTTTAAAGAAATTATAGAAAAAAATTAGGTCTTCAAAAATAACACCATCTTTCCTTTTCTCTAGAGGTCCTCATATGCGTATCCTAACGGGAATGTGGTGGTTCTTCGCATTGATGATGCTTAGTACTTACACCGCCAATTTGGCTGCCTTTTTGACCAGCAACAAGTGGCAGAGCAGCATCAAGAGCCTCCAGGACCTCATAGAACAGGACGAGGTGAGCTTTGGCAGTATGCGCGGCGGCAGCACCTCGCTCTTCTTCTCCGAGTCCAATGACACCGACTACCAGCGTGCTTGGAACCAAATGAAGGACTTTAATCCCTCCGCCTTCACCAGCACCAACAAGGAGGGCGTGGCCCGGGTGCGCAAGGAGAAGGGCGACTATGCCTTCCTAATGGAGACCACCAGTCTGACGTATAATGTTGAGAGGAACTGCGACTTAACCCAGATTGGCGAGCAGATCGGTGAGAAGCACTACGGCCTGGCGGTGCCATTGGGTGAGTCTACTTAAGCTTGGAAGATGAGCGAACTCTTACTGGAGGTCTATTACCAATAGGTGCCGATTATCGGACCAACCTCAGCGTATCCATTCTCCAACTAAGCGAGAAGGGAGAGCTCTACAAGATGAAGAACAAGTGGTGGAAAAAGCACAATGTCACCTGCGACTCCTTCCACGAGGTGGATGGCGATGAGCTGTCTATCATTGAGCTGGGCGGTGTCTTTCTCGTCCTGGCTGGCGGAGTCCTCACTGGCGTTGTCCTGGGCATCTTTGAGTTCCTTTGGAACGTGCAGCACGTGGCGGTGGAGGAGCGTGTGACCCCTTGGCAGGCCTTGAAAGCGGAACTGGCCTTTGCTTTGAAGTTTTGGGTGCGCAAAAAACCGATGAGAATATCCAGCAGCAGTGACAAATCCTCGTCAAGACGTTCCTCGGGTTCCAGGCGTAGCTCTAAGGAGAAGACCCGCAGCAAGACGGCCAGCTAGGAGCTCTGGAAATATTGTTGTTTGAGCTTTTAGAAGCTGAATTAAAGCATTTGTGCAGCTAGTTAAATAATGTGTCTTCTAAACAACTTGGGCAATCCATGTTGCGTTTGATATTTTCATAAATATATACAGATGTATATATACATAGTTTGGGCTATATTTATAGAGTTTTTAGACCACTTACTTAGAGGGTGCAAGGTGGTAGATTGGACTACTCTTTAAGTTTGAGTATGATTAAATAAAGTATTTTAAACGATTTTTTTGAAGGAATGTGAGCCAGAAAGTGTTCCTTAGACTATGATCATCAGATTATATTTATTTATTTATTTATTATTTAATATTTTTGTCAGCTAGGGTATATTTTCTTCGATACCCTCAGCCAGTGTCTTGATGTACCCTACTTAGCCAGTTGTGGGGGCGTCCGGCTTGCCTAATTTTAGAGCACATTTAGTTTTCATTTATTGGGCCATTTCCAGCTAGAGCTCATGCGTGTGTCTGCTTGGTCTAGACTCTAGTCATGTGCTGGCTGCTCTTCTATGTGTCTTCGTTGACGTAGTCTCCCAGAGATCGGTCACGGCATTGCCTCCAAAATTCTGTGAGTTTTTGCTTTCCGCGGGGCCATTCTCAGTGCCTCGCGAGCAGTGCCCCGGTCCGGATCCCGGTTGAGTTTGTTTTATTTTCGCAAAAAAATTCGAATAATTTTCTGTATAGATGGATTGAGTGCTGGTGGCTGAAGTGAATTCGAAATCGCAGTATATATTGATTTGAAATTATGCCCAGATCTAGATGACACCATGTCCATTCTACAACAGTTCCTAGTGTTTGTGACTCTGATTTTGTCCAGCCAAGCCAGCGGAGATGGCTTAGTTGTGAAAATTGGTTAGTTGATTGGTTTATCAATTAGCTTTTCAGATTTGTATATATTACAATTGTTTAGGGGCCATCTTCTTTGACACGGAAATGAAGTTGGCCGAGGCCTTTGATGCCGCCATTCAGGAGGTGAATGCCGTGAATCCAGCCCTGAGACTGGAGCCCATCAAACACTATCTGACCATCGATGACAGCATTGTGTTGCAAGATCTCTGTGAGTCTTTAATAATCTCTCCTTAGATTGTCTTTATATAAACACTTTAATTACCCCGTTTTAGCCTGTGACTTGATTGGAAATGGTGTGGCTGCTATTTTTGGACCAAGTTCAAAGACAAACAGCGGTAAGTTGGCCTCTTTTCTCCTTTGTCTGGCCGTAGTTAAATTATTTTTAAACAAATCATATGCTCTGGCGTCATAAAATAATGCCTCAATGCATATACATAGATATATGCATACAAAATCTGAATAGATAAGACAGACCGAGAGAGAGACAGATGAGCTCTTGGGAGATCTTCTAAAGGCTCGTCAACCTCGTTAATGATTCTTCAAAATAGCCAAACACACTTACACACATGTTGGCCATTAAATTGGGCTAGCTTCTCGCTGGGATCCACAAATTTTTGCAGTAAACGAATCGGTGGTTGGGGAATTTTTGAACGGGTGCCAAGAAAAAATCCCCAAAAAACATTTGTTTTCTCTTGCGCTCTTTGTGTTTTGATCGCCTCTTTCGTTGTGTGTTTTGTTAGTTCCCCGATTCATTCTAAACAAAAATATTCGGCCTAATGATTTATCTCTTGCTCTCTGAATACCACCTGATCTTTGGTAGATATCGTGGAGGTGCTGTGCAACATGACGGGCATACCCCACCTGCAGTTCGATTGGCATCCCCAGCAGTCGGCCAGGGTGCGACTGAATCATCAGTTGACTGTGAATGTGGCTCCCATGGAACTGGTCCTGTCGAATGCCCTGTCTGATATACTGGGCAGCAAGAGCTTCGACTGGAAGTCCTTTACCATTGCCTATGAGAAAAATGCGCGTATGTAAAAATATTAAATATTTATATTTTATAGAAAACTAAAGTATACCTACTCTTTCTGGTTTTCAATGCATAAAGTAAACATTTTAAATATATTAATTGTTTTTTAATTTTTTTTCTGCTTTTATTAACATTCCATTACATTACCTTATTTCACAAAATTGGTACCACATAGATCTACACCTTTTTTTAAACCCTTAAACGCACGTCTTATAAATTTATTGGAACTATTTTCATTTTATCCCTAACAATCCGATTCGAACCCATTCCTCATCCAGATTTTAGTCGTCTTCAGCACATTTTAGCCTGGAAGCAATTACATAAGACGGGAATCAAGATGCAGGAGTTTGAGCGTGGAGGTGACTACAGGATTCTCTGGAAGCGCATTAACAATGCCCGTGAAAAGTTTGTTCTCCTTGATTGTCCATCCGACATTTTGGTGGATGTGATCAATGCCTCGATTGCATTTAATATGACTGGTTCATTTAATGTGAGTAAGCTGAAATAATTTATATTTAAATTATTATTATAAATTATTATTTAAATTATTTATATTTAAATTATAAAGGTTCTAAGATACTTTATTGATATTTTAAGCCTAAGAATTGCAATACTTCTAGAAATTATAACTCTTTTATTGCCTGATCTTAATTTTCCTTATATTTTTCAACAGAACCTCTTTCTAACCAACCTGGATACTCATGTCTCTGGCATTGATCGTTTCTATTCGCGGGAGTTCACTGTGTCCGTAGCAGCTGTTAGGATAAGAACCTATATTCCTCCACCGGTTCATGATGAGATTGATGTTTTCGACAACGAAGTGGATACTAGGGTAGGACCTTGATATCTAATCTTTAAACTAATATTTTATATTTAAATATTCCCCTAAAAGTTTGCCTCGCTGGGAACTCAACTAGTTTACGACTCAGTTGTTCTGTTTTACAATGCACTTCTCGAGATAAGCCAGCGACCAGGATTCTATACACCTCAGTTCAGCTGCGGTCGTGGCTTTTGGCAGCCAGGACCTCGTCTGATAGAACAGATGAAAATGGCAAGTGAATTGAATTTTCATAAACAAAATAATATTTAATAATTATTTTAATTTAATTTCAGGTTTCCCCCAAGCTGGTTAAACCCCCCTTCAAGACCCAGAGGCTCCAGATAAATGCTGAAGGCCAGCGCGATGATTTCAACCTGGAAGTTTATAATCCTCTCATCGATCGTGTAACCCATATCTGGAACAAGGACTTTCAGCTGGTGGATTATGAGAAAATTAGGGAGAATTCAACTCAGGCTGTAAAGCAAAGGCGTCTTGAGGACAAAGAGGATTTCTCCCAAAAACCAGTGCGCTATACAGTGGCAACACGTGTGGGTAAACCCTACTTTAGCTGGCGGTTAGTTTTTTATACTATTTTTTAAGCAAAAGGTTAAATTGTGATTGTTATTTCAGTGAGGAACCCGAAGGAGTTCACTATGAGGGCAATGAGCGTTTCGAGGGCTATGCCGTGGATTTAATTTACAAATTAGCCGAGGAATGTAAATTTGATTTTAACTTTGAACCAGTTAGGGATAATAAATACGGAAGCTATGATGCGGCCACCGATGAATGGGATGGTATTATTCGCCAGTTGATAGATAATGTGAGTATTAATTAATTAATTAGGAATATATTCTTCTGAAATATAGATAATATTCTTTAATTATTTATAAATTTATTATAAATAATAAACAATACTATTTATTTGTAGAATGCACAAATCGGCATCTGTGACTTGACCATAACCCAGGCACGTCGATCGGTGGTGGACTTTACTGTACCTTTCATGCAGCTTGGAATAAGCATTCTGTCGTATAAGGAGCCACCGCCAAAGGCAGATATCTACGCTTTCCTGAATCCATATGGGGTTGAGGTCTGGCTCTACGTAATGATTGCCATGATGATAACGGCATGGGCACTGATTCTCACTGGTCGAATGGATCAATATGAGTGGGAGCATCCGGTGATGTATGAGAATCACGAAATGGAGCGGGAGAATACCTGGCATTTGCATAACACCATGTGGCTTGTGTTGGGCTCGATTCTTAATCAGGGATGCGATTTGTTGCCAAGGTAAGTGGAAAGAATAATTAATATTAAATAAATAATATTAACTCTAAAAAAATAACCCAAAATTAACACAAAATCAATACAAAATTAAACCGAACGGAATTGAAAATTAAACAAAAATAAAGCCACCATTATTGCAAAATTAGTCAAAAATTAGCCCATTAGTAACCCAAAATAAATTAA
The DNA here is from genome assembly GCA_018905715.1 of Drosophila lini. Lineage (NCBI taxonomy): Eukaryota > Metazoa > Arthropoda > Insecta > Diptera > Drosophilidae > Drosophila > Drosophila lini. The sequence goes on along the minus strand of JAEIIL010024919.1, from coordinate 6,633 downwards.
AAATTAACTGAAAAGTAGTACAAGTTTAGCCCAAAATTAAATAAAAATGTTTAAAAAATTAACCCAAATATATTAATAAATTAACATGAATTCTTTTAAATATATTGTAGTATATTCATTTTTTCATTTATATCTTTTTTAAGGGGCCTTCCCATGCGTCTACTGACTGCCTTTTGGTGGATCTTTGCCCTACTCATCTCCCAGACCTACATAGCCAAGTTGGCGGCTTTTATCACCTCTTCGAAAATCGCCGGCAACATAGGCTCTCTTCACGACCTGGTTGACCAGAACAAAGTGCAGTTTGGCACAATCCGCGGAGGAGCCACCTCCGTGTACTTCTCAGAGTCCAATGACACGGAGAACCGGATGGCCTGGAACAAAATGTTGTCCTTTAAGCCGGACGCATTTACCAAGAACAATGAGGAGGGTGTGGATCGCGTGAAGCTAAGCCGAGGCACCTACGCCTTCCTGATGGAAACCACCAATTTGCAGTACTACGTGCAGCGAAATTGTGAGCTCACCCAGATTGGAGAAAGTTTTGGAGAGAAGCATTACGGCATAGCGGTGCCGCTGAGTAAGAAATAAATACCTTTTTACATTTAAAATAATTAAAACTTGAATAAATTAATTAATTAATTTCCCCTTACCTCTTTCAGATGCCAACTTTCGTTCCAATCTCAGTGTGGGCATCCTGAAGCTCAGTGAGACGGGCGTTTTGTACAATCTGCGCAACAAATGGTTCAACAGCAACGAGAGCACCTGTGACTTGGATGCCTCCACCGTCGATGATGGCCAGTTCGATATGGACTCGGTGGGCGGGCTGTTCGTAGTGCTCATTGTGGGCGTGATTATTGCATTTGTGATTGGCGTGGCCGAGTTCCTATGGCATGTCCATCGCATCGCAGTGAAGGAGAAGGTTACACACGGAGGCTACACAAACGGGCGTGCAATTTAGTAATCGGCAAAATTGATTTCAGATACCAACCATGCTGGCCCTGAAGGCAGAGTTTCACTTTCTCATACGCTTCTGGCTGACCAAGAAGCCTCTGCACACCTATCGCCAGAGCAGGGATTCCACCTCGACGGGCTACTCCTCGCTGGAGCAGGTATCGAGTGCATCCAGTGCCAAGAAGAGGAAAAAGACACATAGGAGAACGGACTAGGGGAGCGGAAAGGCTTGTGAACATTCAATAAAATATGTTTAGTATAGAATAAGGATATTTTTATATTACAAAATAAATGTGAAAGAGTTTTGTAAGTGCTTAAAGGTATACAATTTTAAATTTTAATGTGTTATTTATTATTAAGGCAGTCCTTTCGGACTTTAGAAAAATTGCCTCAGCGTATAAGATCAGAGATCTTCACGCTAGGCGAGTTATTGGTTAAAGTTTTCAACTAGCAATAATCGCAGCTCAGTTGGGACTTCATTGCTTGCGATATTGCCACTGCACAAGGTTGGTGATGCAAACTGTGAAAACTTTAGGCTCCTAAGGACGAATTATGTTAGAAATGATTGCGAATTATAAGTGCTCAGCCTTGAGTAGGATTGAAAAGAATCACTTAAGCTTAGGGGTAGTTTGAGAAAGCTTAAAAAAACTAAGAAAACCCGTTCCCAAACAGCCACCCCATAATTAAAAAAATCAACTCTAATCCGGTTTCGGTGAGTTTTTTGCACAACTCCATCAACTGGCTTTCCCTAGCTATCGAATTTTACGACCTAACAGCAACTCCTCCTGATGACGAGCACTGCCCGCATCAGTGTCACAGTTTCCGAGACCAACATAAAATCGTACAGAATTGAATTGGGATTCAGTGCAGCAGTGAAAGGGTCAAGTGTCTGGGGCTGCCTTGTGGCCAGGATACTTGGATTATGCGAGAGAAGCCGCTTGCCCGCAGTGCGGCCAAATTGTAAGCGGCTTTAATTCTACCATCCACCGAGTTGGCCTTAAAGTTAAGAGCCACTCAACACATCAACATTCCACCTCAGACAGTCTCGCGCCCTCTACGCAGCCAGGATTCAGCGTAGTCAGGAGCCAGAACCCAACTGAAAACAGCCGATTAACAAAAGGACTCCGTTGACCTGCCAAATGGCCCTGGCTTGTATTGCGCTTTGTAATTTAAATGGCGCTTTTATGGTGGCGTCCATAAAATGTACAAATAAGGGTTAATTATGTCTCGGCAGTTGACGCCAAGCATGCCGACATAAGATGCCAAAATTTGTGGGTGGTAATTGGCCAGCGGGAATGTTAATGAGTGCGAATAAAAGGTTTTCTGCAGCTTAAAATTAAAGATTATGCTAAATAAGGCAATGTGTATTCGTATTGTATTTATTTTTTAATAGTTTTTTTACTTATGCGTTGCTAGAGTTTAAAATACATTTCAAATTTAATATACAAATCAGTTTAAAGCTTTAAAATGTAGTTTAATAAGTAGCTAAAAATATGAAATAAATAGCTTGTTATGCCAAATTCTATCAAGTTTGATGTTTTATTAATTGAATTGATAATTAAAGTAAATATTTTACTTAAATAAAAATTTCGCTAAATAGGCCTAATAGTAAGGCCACATTTTCTAAAGGCTTATTGCAGAAACAGCTAACAAATCATTTAAAATCACACAACTTACTTATCCCGGCGAAGGAGTGACAGGCCTACGAGCTTATTAACCCTTGTCAGCAACGCCCCCCGGGCAGCAATATCCTAAACGGATGTTGGTCATATCAACACCAAAAAACACAAACTTCGACACGAAAAACAAAGCTCCCTTTTGCCAACACGAAAAAAAAGAGGGAAAACAAAAAACAAAACAAAAAAAGGACCATAAAGAACAGACTCACTCGATTGCCTCATCGACGAACCGGAAACAATTGACTCGATTACACGGCAAACAAAAACAAGTTGCCAACATAAACATGACAGACCAATAAAGGCAAGGAAAAAAGGGCAACAGGACAGAAAAAACCATTGCCACATAACAACATTGTGGCAAGTGCAAAGAGTGCGTGTGAATATATGTATGTAGATCCCAACTGGGGCTGGGGTCACGGATTGGGTTGAATTTGGGTCGAGTTCAGTTTAGTTTCCGGCATCTCCTGCACTAGATTTTACCCCAATTGCTTTTTGGCCTTTTTTTTTGACAGGTTTTTCTGCTTGTTTTGATTTAAATAAATGCGTTTGACTCCTATTTGATTTCATTGGGCGAGCTGTCCAGCTGCTGTGAATGCTTAAACCGCATTGTTCAGACTCTGTTATTGTTATTTATGCCACAATTCTCACTTTTTTGCCTTGTTTTTGTTTTGTAAAGCGATTCTAAAAAAAAAACCACAAATTGTTTTATTGTCTTTAGAGTTTTTTTTGTTATTTCAATGAGAATAAAATTTTAATTGGTATTTATTGGGGCAGCATGCATATTGCATCTGTCGATAACTCTACTTCGTGTTGTGTTTGTGATTGGTGGTGGCCGCCCAGCTGGAGTAGGTTGGATTTTCAAACTTTAGTAAGGAAGTCGACCATTTAAAGGCAATAAATGTGACTGAAATTGATAAATAATTTCACTTTCAATATACATTTGGTGATTTAAATTAACAATTAGACATGTTGGAGTGTTAATGTGTAGATTGTTTTATGCTTAGTTAAATGCTAAGCAAATAGTCAAGGAATTTCAATTACTTTAAATTTAAGTAAATATTTAATAATATTAGTTTAGGTTTTGAATTAAAAAGCTTAAAATTTAATAATTATTTGTGGACACAACATTTCAATTTAATATGAACAACCTTCAACTGGCTTGTGTGCAATTTTTGTTCAGATTTCATAACCAGCAATTTGCAAATGCAGTGCCCCAGAGTCCAAATCAATCCCAAACAGAATGCATTTTAAACAACAAGTTGCCGTTGCCGAAGCCACAACGCTCACGATAATTATTGCCCGGGGAATGGGGATGTGCAGCAGGAGCAGCACCAGCACCACTTCTAGGAGGCCGGGAAAAAGGGAGCCAATATGTTTGCTTGTATTTTCGTTGGCAACACGCGCGACGATGACGTCCAGGCCGGAGACTGCATGGCCTGCAAGTTGAAAATTTCGGGAAATTCAACCGGCTAACCAGCAGAAAGCAAGCTGGCAAATAAAAGCAGCACCAAAACACGAAGCTGGAACAGCAGGAGGAGAGCCCGGGAGCTAGGATTCGGAAAGGTAGAGGCACCTAGAGAAATAAAAAAAAATATTAATAATTTCGTTAAATATTTATAAAAATATTTTTAATAATTTGAATAAAATTCTAAATATATTTTTTATCGTGTATTTCTTATTTTAAAATATAAATCAAATTCAAAACTTTAACAACTCGTAACTAAGCTGCAGTGCAAAGCTTAAAATCTTTAAAATTTCTCTACAATTCGTACAAAAAAATAAGATTTATTTAGAGAAATTCTCACTGTGTGTGAAAGACGGAACTGATGCATTTGAGGCTCCCAACCAGAGGTTCAAATTCAATATGGCGGAGCAGAGGAAGTGCAGCCGACGCAGCGGGGGCACCAGAACAGGCAGGGTGGGCAGGCGGCATCGGAGGATGGGCGGCAACGTGCTCGCATTGAACCAACAGCTTGTGGCGTCAATTTGCGGACATTATTGTTTCAGGACTGCCAACTGTGTAGCGGGCAGCGAGGCCTAAGCAAAGCCGGCCAAAAACTGACCGCAATCATGGGATAACAGCTTTCCGGGCATCGGCACCTATTGTTTTTCGATGCAGCTGCATTAAAAACAACAGCAGCAGCAGCCTCTACGCGGTGGCATCGTCAGCAGGTGTTGCTGCTGCTTTCTAATTTTTGATTATTTTTCGCGATTTGTGCGAAAAATTAATTGCGGCCGCTGGTATTGTTTGCGTTTGCCGTGCTTTTGCTATCATTTTCATTTCAGTCAAAGATCACAAATTTTGTGGAGAGTATTCTGGTTCGATTGGGAGCTGAAATAATTAAGCCGTAATGAATGCTTCGTTGGTTGAGTTATTGCCAACGCACAAGATTTGTGAAAGCCTTTTAAATTGGTAGAAACAGCAAAAAAATTACTAAGGCTAAGGAAAGTTTATAAACTTTTAATTTATATTTTGCTGCTGCAGGTATTTTCTCTTACCAAAAGCACAACTATATTAATTAATTAATGAATGAGTACAGCCATAGAAATAAATTTACAATTGTCGACTGGCTTATCGTGTTTTCCCCTTATTAAAAGCATTTTTAGCTGGTCTTTTGTTATGATAAATACCCTTTTAGCGGGTATAGAAATTTATTGATTTATGAAGCGAGTAAGCCCCAGTTGTATTACATTAAGAATCCAGTCCACATAGTAGTGTACTCGGACGTAGACTCCCGGACCCATGCACTGCGGCACTCCGTAGCTAGCGATGCCGAACTGGACATACCGCCAGGTGCCATTAACGTTCACAATCTGCACCAGCGGACCGCCCGAATAACCTGAGCAGGTGTTACCAAAGGGATTAGCGGCGCAGATCTGCCCAGGACCGACCGGGAGCTTCATGTAATCGCAACACGTGCTGGGATCCATTTCCGTCAACTGAACCGCTTGAAACACCGCGGATGTCCCACTGTTCTCCGTCGAACTCCATCCTGTAGCCGTGTAGATGCTAACGTGCGGTACCCTCGCGCTATTTGTGAGGATACAGATCGGCCTGATGTGTGCTGTTTGTAAATAACAGTTTTTACTCGTGAGAAATGCCTTGAAGAGAAGTTTATTTTTATCCCACCGTTGAACACCACCTCACGATCGAGCCTCAGTAGCCCGATGTCGTGGACATGCTTATCCTCGCTGTAGAGACGGTTCTTAAAGGCCAGGGTCACGTCGTAGACTGTAGATCTTTCGGACCCGGATTCGATAGAGTGCTGCCCCAGACGTACAGAACTAAGGCGATAGGAGTTATTAATGTGAAGAGGGCTAAATTCGAGTGTAAAACATACAGATCGTCCGCATGCCGAATGCAGTGAGCAGCAGTCATGACAAATCCTGATGAAAAAGAGAGAGTTCCAAAGGGATATTAAAATAATTAAATAAAATTAAAAAATAATTAAAACCAAAGGAAATCTTACGTTTGTGAATGAGGGATCCACTGCATACGAAATCATTTTCGTGGCTATAGAGGTAGGCCATCCATGGATACGCTTCGTGCCTGGCATCAAGGAAGCCTGTGTCCACGCCTGAGAGACCGCATTGTGGCTCCAGGAACTGAGCCAGCGCCTCATTTTGGAGAAGCAATCCCACGAAGGATACGAAAATCAGGATCGAAGAGCACCTCATCTCTGCTCGTTGCCAGACACGCACAAACTGATAGCCGGCACTGCCGTTCTTCTTTTTAAATACATCAGAAAGCGGTGGCTTATCGCATTATGAATTACTCTCTCTTATTTGTATTTTTATTTCTTGGAATACTTGAGGAGAGTTTCTTGGAAAAATGGAATCATTTAAGGTCCGGTTTAATAGGAAAATAGCGCTGAAGTAATTTCCACTTATTCAGTTTTGTTTTATTGTTTTTTTTTTTAACTTCTTGGAATACTTGGGAGTTTCTTGGCAAAATTGATTAATGGCTTAATAGAAAAATATTTATACATATATTGTATTTTATTAA
>JAEIIL010024918.1:0-28972 GCA_018905715.1 Drosophila lini | reverse complement strand
AAGAAATTAAAAAAACAATTCCCTTTGAACTTTTACATAATTAACAACATTACTAGTACATATTTTTGGTAGGTCCCTTATTTTTTAAGAGCTTTTGAAAGACTAAAACCAAAGCATTCCGAAAAGTATTTTACAATTTAAACTTTCAACTGGAATCGAATCAAATTTGAAACGAATCGGCGCTCAAGTGTGCTCTTTAGTTTTAATGCCCAGACCGAAATACATTAGCGAAACTATTTCTTTGGGCGGGCAATAAACTGGGAAATCAAGAGACGGGACAGGGACCCGTGCCAGAATTAAAACAAACTCTCCGATTTGATTTCCATCGCCTGGCAGCCAACAAAGGAAGCGACGCCTCGTTGACATTTGCCAATAAAAATAAATAAAATACCATTTGTTCAGGAATCCGACAGCGGTCCCCCAGCGTCCCTTTCTTTCTATAGGCTTCCTAGACTTTTGGCCCCGACTAAAAATAAATGCCGTCTTTTAGTGGAGGCGCTCGGGGAGCAGTTTTGGGGGCGTGAGGTGGCCCCGAGGGCAGGCTGGGAGGGTGTGTGTGTGCGTTGCGCATTTTAATACAATTTAATGCTCCATCGTGCGCCTCCGTTTATCCGCCACATCCACATCCACATCCGCATCCCCGTAGCTCGCTCGCCCATCAACAATCGAACGCGATAGCATCAACCTTCGACCAGGACCTGGAATTGGGATCGAGATTGCCGGGATTCCTGTGCCTGGGCCAAAACCGAATTTCCGGGACACTAGCAAAGCCGTATTTTTATTGGAAATCGTTTATCCCAACAGCAAAGTCAGAGCCCAGCGACCGAAACGTGCCTTTGGTTGGAAAAACCTTAGGCAGAAAAGTCCTTGCACAGTGGATTGACGTTTATATATTCCCACGACATTAAAGAATGTGAAAATTTAATTGCCAAAAATATGAGAAATGAGATTATAAAATATATAAACATCTCTTCTTAACACGATTCTAATGGCTTCATATTTTTAGATCAAAAACCATCATAAAGATTCTGGCGCCTTCAACACAAAGAAATTGGATGATAAATGCTTAGGCTTAATAAACACGCAGTGAACACGTTTTTTAACGACTTTTAGAGGATAATTCATTAGCAATTTATAGAACAAGATCTTAATATATTTTATAATTAATAGACGAAAAATAAGTAGAGGATTCAACAGGCCTCGTTGCAGCTTTATATTAATTTCTTTAACCACCATATTTCAAAGGAAAGAAACTTAAACATTTTTATTGAGCAATTACATGAGTTTCAAGTGCCTTTAAAATACTAATGTGTATATTAAAAACTTAATAAAAATGCTATAAAATCGGTTTTAAAACTTAATATGGTTAACTAATTGGCTAGTAGAAATACAATAAAGATTAATAAATATAATTGAACGGAAGTTCATAAAATAAAACGTAAAGAAATGTACTAATTATGTTAAAATAATCTTTTAAATTCTGTTAAGAAGCAATTTTCCAGAAGCTTTAGCTCTAGAAATATAAACTCAAGCAACTCCTTGAAATGGTTTTAAGCTAATTAAGATTCCCTCACACCCAAACCACTGTGGAGAGGCGCAGAATGTGATTCACACTCCCCTACTCGCCTTTGTTTTCGGCCTTGCCATTTAAGTCACAAACGACGGAATTAGTTTTCCGTTTGGTTGGCATTTCAGTCGCCTTATAGTCGGGCATTATTCCGGGGTATGGACCCCACCCCTCCTCCCACCGGCATTGATATGCGTCCCCAATAGATGCCACCACCTCCTCCTTGTTCCATTCCCCACTCCCAGCTCTCCTCATCATTATGCGCTTCAGAGCTTTTCGGGATTTTCTACTTCATTGCTATTATCGGAGGCCCAGTGAATGGCGCTGGGTGGATGGGGTTACATGCCGGGTCTCATCTGGAATCGCACTAATTTCGCTCGGGACTGGCCCCGCCCACGGAACACCACCTAGCAACGCCCACCGCCCGCCGCCCATCGTTGTAGTTGTCGTTGCCTCGATTTTATGATGATGAGTTCAGAGTTCGGGCATGTTCTGCATTAATCGCATCACTTTATGCGGAGCGTGAGTGGGCTCTCCAGGGCCTCCAGCTGGGTAAAGAGTTCGATCCTCGACCGATTCGGATGGCCAGGATTCCCAGGGATTTCGTAATGTTCTCGCATAACTGCAATAGGCTGTAAAAAAAGAATGGGAAAGAGGTCAAGCCAATGACCCTGGGACAGATTTTCGGATGAAAACGAGAGCACTTCGATCAAATTTATTGCTGCCGGGTGACCTTCGTTCATATCGGGACTGGCATTCGGATTCAAATTCCATATTTCACGGCCTCAACTGCAGCGGCAGGACTCTGTTCTGGGCCAATAAAAGCATTAATGACCATAACAAACGCCTTTGTGGTCGAGGTCGTTTGTCCCGCTGCGTATTTGGTGCGCGGAGCACAACTCTTCCTCGCTCTGGGATATTGTTCCCAGGCAGGTCAAAACGCTCCGGTTTCCTGAGCTCCTAAACCTTATCGATGTTTTTTGTTTGCAGAGCCTGTGTTCGAATGGTATTTTATCTAGCTCTGCACTGGAAAAAAAGTCACTGAATAAATATACTTTTGTATACTTTAAAAACTTCTAATACAAAAATGTTTTTTATATCAATAACTCCATTGTTTTTTACTTAAAATAACAAACTTTTTTATATTGTTACAGATAAATTTGTAGTGGTTTTAATTTATCAAAATGCAGCTGATGATATGAAACCCATTACATATAGTAGTGATTTTATTTTGCTCTCTGTAAGGCTATATCGGCATCGTATCTGTCGAATTGTATCTCTTTCTGGACCCATAACGGTCGCTGAGTTATGCGAGGCTGGGACCCGAGATAAACCCGTTCTGCCTCCCGCGCCCCTTCCGGCTTGAACTCATTTAATCCACGAAATGGGAATGCTTTAAGTCGCTGCTCGCTGCTGGTTAGAAATTCTATTTTATGCTTGGGTTCCCATCGCCATCGTCTGCCAGCGATTCAGCCAGCCAAATGGCGATGGCATCTTGCCATGCAATTCGAGCCAGGGGCGTGGATGTGGCCATGGATGTGCCAGTGAATGTGCCAGTGGTGTGCCAGTGGGTGTGGCATTGGAGCCCCTTTGGATCCTGCTCGCTCGCCTGAATCGCGTTGGGTTTTCTAAGTTTTTTCGCCGACAATTTTATGCATCCGCTACATGGCGAAAAAAATATATTTCTAAATATTAAAACAAAAACAAAATGTGGTTTCTAACTGCTAACTCTATAAAAATATGCAATTATTTAATATGAAGCAATCTTTTATATTTTGCCAACAAACCAAAATATTTATGTATTAATCCCTCCTTTCTCTCAGTGCATTTGTAATTTGAGCCAGAGAGCCAAATGTGAAAACTGGAAAAGGGCAAAAAATGTAAAAGGAGAAAAGAAGAAAAGAAAGGAGAAAAAATAAAAGATGTTGCTCGACGACGTCGACATAAAACTTGCAAAATAAGTTTCGCATGTTTCAGCAAGCTCAGGTAAGAAAAAAGGTAAGCGAAGGGGGCGGAAAAGCCAAAGGCGGGCGTGGATTTGCAAAGGGCCGGGCTCTGGCAGGGAATGGGAAAGGGAAAGGGCGAAGGGCTTTGGCTCTCGGTTCCTTGAATATGCAGCAAATATTCTTCAAACGGCTTCTCTGACGTCGGCTCCATTTTATATGCGCAGTGCGCAGGGCGGGGGTTGAACAGCGCCACCCCCTCCCACGCCCCGCCAGGTAAATGAGAAGATGGTCGCCATGGCCGTCGCCGGTAAGCCGAAGGGGGCGAAACACGAAATGTACTCCAATTTAATCAAGAATTCTATTCTGTAAATTACTTGCACAAAAACACGAGGCCGAAAGGGTGGGGGCGCTGAGCTGTTTCGCAGCGCGAATTTCCATTTCATGTTACAAAAACGTAAGGTGCGACGGAATTACCTGTAGTTGGAGCCGTAAAGCATCCACGGAGTGTGGGGGAAATGAAGATATTTTTGCAAAAATTTAAGTGCATGACGGGGAAGGAACTGACTCAGCTTGAGTCTGTTATTTAGGATTTGCGATAGTAACTTTATTAAAGTCTGAAAAGCAGCTTGACAATTGTGTAGAAATATTCATTCTCTTTAAAATATATATTTTTCAGAATATGGTTGGCACTATTTAGATTTTGATAGTGCCTTCTGCAGCTCATAAAGAAATCAGCTATTCTTCCTATACCCGCATGTTTCTGTTTGTTTCTTTTGATTAGTAAAACCCCCAAAAATGCTAATAGAAAAGAAAACTTTTAAAGGAAAAAAACCATATTTAACCCAATAAATACTTAACTAATGTTCATAATCAGGTTGATAATTGCAAATGTCATGTTTGGGCAGCATTAAATAAACATGAACATAAGCCCCACAGATCGAACCACAAGATAGCAGGTGGAGACAAATGTTTAGAGCCTCATATACTAGCAGCAAAGCTGCTTTTTATTCACACTTTCAGGGAAACTAAGCTCTTTAAAATCAATTCACTCGGCCCTCGAATGGAAAAACACTTTCCCCAAAGAGCATTCCATCGAAAACTGTAAAAATATGCCGGCTCCCCAGTTCTCCACGAAATGCATAAATTGATATTCGAAATTCGAATACTTATGCATTCCGTTGCCGTCCTCCTTGGGACTCTTAACGACAGCAAGCCCCAGCCAATATGTACCGCAGACCCCAGATGAAGTCACAAGGGAAAACGACGGCAAGATGGATGGATGGAGGGAGATGAATGGCCGGCGTTGTTATTGAAATAAATTATTATAAATAAATACGCCAGTCGAATTTATGAAGTCGTAGTTGTCGACTCTGACGTTATGGTGTTTTCCTTTCCCCGCACTGTTTGTCCGTCGGTCCGCGGTCCGTCTTGTCCGTTCTGGGGGATTCCAGTGCCATTATTTTTGTTTATGTTCGCCGGTGGAGAGGCCGGTCCGAAAAACAAGGAGGAGCGCCGTTAAAGCAAACAGCTTATTACGCCAAAGACAGTTTCAGGACGGACCAAGGACTGCGGACAACTGGACACTGTATCGAGGAGGGGCGCCAATGACTGGCATTGATAACTGAAGAAGTTCAGTGGAGCGGGAACGGTGCCCTGACTTTTGAATTTGTTTATCTTTTGTTTGTCAACACCAACACTCTTTATTTGTTTGTCTTCGATGCCTGTATACATTGCGCTGCCAATTGAATTCGTTTCAATTTATTTACTGTCCGCCCATCGAAGGAAACTTTGTTTGCGGGGCCACGTTTTTATGGCAGGGCTAAATAAAAAAGGGAGGGCTTCGAACTGGAACTGGAGGCAAGTGACAGTTCAATTAGAAGACGAAATAGGCTGAATGCCAAAACACATTCGATCGAGGGCCAGCTGCCGTCTTGGCCAGGAGGAGGAAATTAATTGCGACTGGAGACATCGCTTGGCAATCGTTTGGCCCCGCTTTTTACGGCACAGAGATTCAAATAGTTTTGAACTTTTCGCAGCTCCGAGCCCGATGCCCGATTCTTGATGCTGAGCCAAAACTAGAAACTCCCATAAGAAAGTTTACGATGCGAGCGGAGGGCATATGTAAATACACAGTGGCGAATCGGACACAGTGGTCTCCACGGGAGGACTGAAGGAAGATGTTCCTCAATTAAAGGCCTCTTAATTGCCGGGTCCATTGGGGGACGAGTTTCGTTGAGTTTCCAGCAAATTTGCTTGGAATTTAATCAGCAATCGCAATGGGGCGAGTACAACATCTTGTGAAGTATTTCAAGGGAGGAAAGACAATGTCTGCTAAGGGAGTTTTCTTTAAAAAATATTTAAGAAATCCGGGAGAGGCGTTTAATCAGTTGAATATTTAAGTAAATACTCTACTTGTACCTTTAAAAGGATTTATCTAAATATACACACATTTCCCAACAAAAAATCATTTCTAATACACTCTCCCTATTTTAGCCCATTAGCTTTGTGTTTTTAATGCTCATATGCTGCTGACCCACACGATATTGCGTTTTTCGCAGTGCAACATTGCAAGGGCTTCGCTCTCCTTGGCAACATTTCGACACGCTTCCTTGGCAGCCTGAATTGCGTTGCCCAATAACGCGCGGCGAAATTCGCTTGGCTCCAACAGCGCTGTCAGCGATCAGTGGCTTTTACGAGGACCCAGGCAGGACCCCACCTCCAACACCGCCAGTCCTTGTTCGCGTTTTAAGCGCTTCCGAGGCAACAAAACTGAACTGAAACTGGAAATGCAACCAGCGCGAAATTGCACAAACAGCAGCAAGGAGCCAACTCTCTCGCTGCACGGGGAGTGGCCGCCAGGAGCGAGGGAGGAAACTCGACCGGAGGCGCCAGTTGGCTAAGCGCATATAAAAAAGTTTAGCTGCTTTAAGGTGGGGCTCCAATGAAATCATTTACAGCTGCAGCCAAAGGAGCTGCCGAACCCAGTGTTTTGCCATGGTGTTGCGCTTCAAACACTGGGCAACACAAGCGGGGAATATGAAGAGAAATTGCATAGAGAAATGGGAGAAAAAACACAAAACGTTTTGGAAATATAGAAGAGTTAGAGCCTGCTTAAAAACTTTAAGAAGAATTAGAATTCCACAGGCCTTTCTAATATTTTGTATTATTTGTATAGCCAAGATTAGAGTTTATCTTAGGTAGTAAATCAAACTATGATGAATATGGCTGAGAATAAAGATTTAATCTTCCATATATAAATAATACCTCTCGTCCCATGACTTGTTAAATAGTGCTAAACCCACTGGCAAATCGATGGAATAAATAAAACCAGATAGGGTGAAAGACTCTTGGTGGCCACCCGGAGGGGGCTAAGATGTCGCTGGGATAACTGTGTGGATGGATGCGTGTCTGTCTGTGTGAGTGGTGCAATGTGGGCGGTGGCTGGCGTGGCCGTGGCATTTGTCGTGACTCGGTGACTTATTACTTTTCATGCTGCTCTCGTTCCGTTTCGTTTCGTTACGTTTGCGTCCTTTCGCTGGCGGTTGCGGCAACGGGATGCTGTCAAATGAAGTCGTAAAAAGATTGGGCAAAAAAACTTTTTTGTGGCCACTCGCAGAAATACATGCATATAAAAATGGCAAAGTTGGGATTAGTTTCATCAAGGATAAGCCAAATGGCTGGACATGCCGGGCAGCCGGGCACATCCACATAAACGAGGACCAAGGACCACAAGGACTCCTGAATCCAGAGCCTGACTTCTGAGTCCAGAGTCCTCGGTCCCGAGTCCTCCTCCTGGCCATTTTGCTATTTGCGCGGAAAACTTTTTATGCAGTTGGTGTTTGTAGTATTCAGGCCGGCATTACGTAAATGACTCCACCCCACACCCGCCTCGCCCGGCCAGCAACGAGGGTTGGCAGTATGTGTGCTTGTGTTACCTTTATGGACGCACCATCTCGGATCTGGCCCCGGGAAAATGTCATCTAAGCACGTTTGCAGGATCTGCATAATTTATGTTTGCATGTAGGTACTGGATGCTGGGTAGGATTACCCTAGAAAATTAGGTTTCCCATTTGATGGAGGACGCGGAGAGTGTCGCTCGTATAAAAACCCGACACGACCTGGTCGCCATCTTCATAACTCCGCTGCTGCCGGCCCCGGGAATGGGGATTTGCTTTTGGGGTGTTACTCCTGCATGCCCAAATGAATTTATATATATTTGTGTGTGCCCTCGTTTTATGACTAATATCTCGGAATATCTCTGGCGGGGACTGCTGGCAGCAGCAGCAGCAGCAGCACTATCCTCCACTTCCACCTATAGCCCCGTGCACACACGGTGGCATATTTTGCAGCGCTGTGAAAAATAAAACAGCCAAATAAACCCGGCCAACCAACAAAAATAAAAGCAAAAACAAAAAGACAACAAGCAAAATGAAAAGCGACAGCGAAAAACACAGAGAAAACAAGTATAAAAATTTGTTTTTCCAACATTTGTCAACGATGGGGCGATGGCAATGGCGGGCTGGCGATGACGATGACACGAGCTGACGCAGACCCAGGCTGCCTGCCACTGGGCGTCCATTTCCATCTCCATCTCCACCTCCCCACCTATATTTTCATTTCCACTTCCCTGCCTGGCCTGCTCCACCTCCTTCCATTCCGCAAACAATCTCTATATCCCCGCGGCGTGTCATTGTCGTTGTTTGCATGTGACGAACTCTCAGAGTGCTCGTTGCCAGCGTCCACCTCCACAGCTCCCTTCCGCCGCTTCAGGTGCCCCCGGGTGGCATCGCACCAGCACAGTGGGATGAATTTTTTATGTCTTCTAAATATATCTCTCAAATTTCCAAAGTCAACATTTGAATGTTAAGTTAAAAGCACTCGGGCATTTATTATTTCGAATTTCTACTAGTTTACTCTTATTCGATATGTCTGAAAATATTTCTTGTATATTCAATTGAAAGCCATTTGACCCACTGTATTTTACCGCCAGCACTATGGAACTCTACGGACCGCCGCACAAGTTGCAGCTTAGAAGTTGAAGAAGAACAATATCTTATAAATATTTAGTAGGAATTCACAAACATTATTATTTTAAAATGAATAATCAATCTTTTAAGTCGGATTTTTGGTATACTATTTTGTAAAGATATTTAACTATTTTTCTTTACAGAAAATGTTATATATGTTTTTGAATATTCATTGACATGAATTAAATATACTATATTTGTACAAGAAAAGTTTGATCCTTTTAAAATTCAATTAAATGCCTAAAAATCACAACTAAAGCTTCATAATATTATGCTTTTTTATACTTTTTTTCTGTGTAACTCTTTCGCCTGCCCCGTCTTTTGCAGTGTGGCTCCCTCGCTCCGGTTGGTCTGGCCCGGCCGGCACTTGGGCAATGGGTCTGGGAAGTGGCTGTAGATGTGGCCGGGGTCTTTCGATGTGGACTGGGTCTCCGGATCGGACGCAGCTCTTTGCTTATGCATGTCGCATGAGCAATAACAATATTTCCTCCGCTGTCGCAGGCGCTGCTTATTCTTTTCGATTTGCTTATTCGCATTGGGGTTTTTTCCCCCGTTTTTTTCTTCTGTATTTCTGCGTGCTTGTTTTTTACGTTTTCCCATTCGCTTATTTGCAGGGATCATGATACTTCTATATGCAGGGAGTGAGTGGGAATGGGAACACATGTATATTTGGCTTTACAGCGGGGGGAAAATGCGAAAGACGAAATTTAAAATTTATGTGCATGTATTCGCATTCTTTATTCGCATCGGGACATGTGTGGGCCGGCTGTATCTGTGCATGTGCCTTGCCTCTGAGTCCCTGCATTCCCAGACTCGGATATAGCCCCGTCCTCCCTGCTCCGCCCCTCCAGATATGACGTTTCTAGGCGGGGGCATATCATAACTTTGGGCCCCATTCCGTTCTGTTTGCCATAAACGAGATCCACGGGAACGCGACACGTTTCGCTGATGTTCAATGTTCGTAAATTGAAAACAACAAAAGCAAAATATTGAAATTTTCCGCGCTGTGCTCTGAATATTGAGTTTGGTTTTCGGGCAAAAATATTACATTTGATGTGAGCGAGGAGCGGCCATCAATATTTTGCAGTAAACTTGGCAACCGCGGTGGCCACCGGAAATGGAAAAAAGGCTGATGACGCTAGTCTTGGACTACAAACTTGTGGATGTGATGAAAGGATTTACGTCCGAGTGCACATTAAATGCAATCAGGATTGGCTGAAAATGGATTCTTTTATTTCGCAACAATATGTGTTTAACACACTTTGTGTGGGCCTTAAGGTTTTTGCAGTAAATTTAAATAAATACATATTTATGAATTATACTATAGGTGATATTAAATGACGTAAAGGTTCTTACCTCTTCAGAAAAAGTCATAATCTTGTAATTTATTTAAGAGGATTACTTTGCTTTAATTAAAGCAAAGGTATCTAAAATGTGTCTTTAATATTTTAAAACAAGAACGGAAACTATCTTCGGAAAGCCGAAATTTGTATACCCTTGCAGTTTGCCATAGGGCCTTGGCATCAAATCGAAAAGGTATCATAAGTAAGCCAAAAACGCATCAAATTCAATTCGGAAAACTTTTCTTTGCTAGTTTTTTCTAGGGTAACAAATCTGCATACCTAACTTTTTATTTTAGGATATCAAAATTTTTGACGATTTTTGACAATTTTAATGATGTAACCCCTTATCAAATTTTGAAAAAAATTTGAAAAAAAATTTTCTTTCCGACATGGTTAGAAATATTCGCCTGTTGATGCTGATCAAGAATATATATGATTTATGGGGTCGGAAATGATTTCTCACCGCTTTGCAAACTTCTGAGTAAAATTATAACACCCTGCAAGGGTAAAAATAACAAGAATAAAGGACTTTTTATAGGACAAACCAGGGACTAATTCTTTTAAACTTACCATAAAACTTTATAAACCTGTTGTACTTTTATTAAATAAAATAAAAACAAATTGTTTAAATAAATAAAATGATCGTAATGTCAAATAATATTCAGTCCTGTAAAGACATTAGTTTTAAACCACAAATATAGTCAACTTATTTACTTGTGAATATTCAATGCTTTTATTTTCTTGGCTACAAATCTGTCACTTGTTCGCCTAGTTTTTTCCTTCTAATGGATGTTCTCATTAAGATAATAACCCCCCCACTTGATTCGATGTGATTGTCCAATGCCGGCACTCTGTTTCGGACTTGGCCTGGGAATATTACATCAGCTGCCCGCATTTCGAAACCCCAGCACGCACTGCACTGTCCCGTCCCCCCTGTGTAAGCCCCTCTTGGTGAGCCCCTCTGGGAGAGCCCCTCTAAGAGAGCCCTTACTATAACCATACGTATATTTTTCCGACTTATCGCAAGCCTTTGATATGTGAGAATCGATTGGCGCGGACCGCTTATAGAGGCGAATGGATCCGCTAATTGAGCGCTTAGCCGATTGCATTCGATTTCCATTAAGAGTCCGGCGGAGTCGCGCTCGAATTAAAATTGAATCATTATTGAAATTCGTTTGTCCTCGATCCGATCGCGGCTCATTAAAATGGATGCCGATGCCGCTGACGATGTCGCTGGCGATGGCCGTTAAGAGGACGCCGCACGGCGGAGGGCTGGAGCCAATGGCTGCCTGCGCTGAGTGTATTTGCATTTGGCAAATTGTAAAAATTTAATTCGCATATCATGCGCGATAATCAGCGACGTACATTATAAAACCATAAAATCGCAAAGCGCTGCCATAAATGCTTCGGCAATTGTCGCATGCGGCGGCCAGCGTCAATAAATATCCGTTTATATGGTAATTGTGACTGGAAACTCGCTTCTAACTCGCGGCCTGTCTGCAATTTGCATTTCTGCACAGCTGCGAATGGCGAAATATTGTGCAGCCAGGATGGCAATGGCATATTTATTTTATTGCCCCGGTATTCCATAAGCCCCGCCCCCATCCCTGCTTCTTTAAATATCGCATTAAATCTAGGATCAGGGCAAAATGGTGGAGTGGAGGCATAAAATCTTGGCACACTAAAGAAAACAGCACAGCCGATTTCAATTTATGACCCCAATTATCACCTGTCTTTATTTAAATTATGTAAATCTGGTTTAGAACGGAGAGGAGTATGATTGAACTTCAGGGTATATAAGAGTAAGATATCATAGAAACTTTCTATACCTTAAAATCTTTGACTACTAAAATATTTCAATCGTATTCTTTTTGTTTAAATACGTTTAAATATATATTTTTTGTTAGCTTAAGACTATTTATAATATTTTTCTCTGTGTGACTTTAAAGAAAAGGTGAACAAGATGATGAATGGAGTTGCGAGGAAAGACTCTCGGTTTAATTTTCATGTCCATTAACCAAGCAAAATGGATACGTTCGGCAACGAGCGAAAGGATAAGCGAGGCGGCCAGGCATGTCCTGAATTTTGATAGACCCAAAGACAGACGGTGCCGGGTGAGTGTGGAGTTCGAAACTGGAGCCAATGCGGGTATAAATTCAAATAAAGTTTAACGAAGCCCATCCGCAGCTGGGGGATGGAGTTTTCGGGAATGGAACTGGCATGGGGAAATGGGGAATGGGACTGGGGATTGAGATCGGGACAAGGAATGGGGATTGGTAGGCGGCCATGAAAATTATCAAAGCGTGTTATTACGGCCAACGATGCGCAACGCGATGCCAACTCAAGTGGCTGCTGCCTTCGAGAGGATAAACACGGAGCTGGGAATGGAAGTGGATCTGGATCTCGAGTTGGAGATGGAGTTGGAGATGGAGATGAAGAGGCAGGGGAGGTGGATATTTTTAACGGGAGAGCCACTTGTGGTTGCTTGGGCATAAATACGTTTTTCCGAGACCCTCACGCACGCAAATAATCAAAGGGAACGCATCAAAAAAAGGAACACAAAATGGTTGTCGATTTTTAAAAATACCCTTTGCTTCCATCCCATTTCCCCAACCCATTTCCGCCCACTTTAGATTTCGTTGAGTCAGCCCACGGAAATTTACTGAGACATTCGATTGCACCGGTTTTTCCTACAAGCATTGGGGAAGCATTGAATCTCAATTGCTGCCAAAGGATGCACAGTGGAATATACATAATTTTAAATCAGAATATAAATATTTGTTTTTAAATATTGAAGGCATTTTCTTCTAAAATATGTAGCCCAAAATATATAAGATAATTGCTAAGTAAGAAAATTACTTCATGAGATTCTATTTTCATTTGTTTTCCTTTTAAGGTAAATTGTTGGGCACTTCCTTGCGAGTAAATTTATAATTTAAATCATTTTCTACTTAAATTTCGTAAATTAAAGCATGAAATTGTATGCCAATGAATTTCCATTTAAGAAAACCCACTGTTCCCAGCTCCCCCTTTACTTTTTCACGGCCCAAAATGAATTTCTCTCAAAATGCACGCCCATCTAATAGGCCGAAACGAACGGGAAGAGAACTCTCCACCGATGGGGATCCAAAACAGGAAAAGGAGCAGGAGCTGGAGGAGGACCTGTACCCAGACCAGTGCTTACTGGTGACCCCGACCAAGTCCGTGAAGTGCATGTGCCCGGCCCGGAATATGAGCTCCTCACGTGCGGGGCGGTTTCTGGGCGTTGGGTTTCAATTTATCGCCGAGCCATCGCCCTGTAAATCCTGGGAGCGGTTTTAGGGATTTTTAAAATAAAATTTACGGATTAAGTTATTGTGCGACATACGTACGAGTATATACTACATGTATGAGTGGCCCTGCTTATTTTCCCGGGATAAGAACGGAGTGCGGAGAGCACTGGGAGGGGGCGTGACGGTAAGGTCGATTACGTTTTACAGCGCAAGCATAAAAGTTGATTGAAAATGCTTATTAGATGCAAGATTAGATGCGATATGCATCAGAGACCGGCGGACCAGCGCAGCAATCCCTATTCCTGACTCGGGAATCAGGAATCAGAGCCGGGCATAAAAGTCCGCCGGAGCTGCGACGTGAGCAAATTTAGCTCCGGATTTTACACCATTCTCCTGGGGAATGAATGGCGGCGAACTTAATTGAAATGTCGTGGCTGAAACTGTAAAGTTTGGAAAATTTAAGACGCCAGAGGTGCGAAAGCAAAAATTAAGTCCACGAAAATTTACAGCCGGCAGGTAATCTCATTAAGCCCGGATAATATTCCCACTCGGGGTGCGTCAGGCCCAAAATGGACATTCTTTTCTAGACCCAAAACCCCAGCTCTAATCCCCCACAAAACAAAACAGAGAAAAAACAACAAATAACCACAACAAAAAATCATTTAGCCGGCGACGAAGTCTACAAAAAAGTTGATTTTGATAACATGCCTCATCAAAATTTCAGCTACAAGAAAAACTTTTTAAAACAACAAATTTAAAAGAAAAAGCCACACACAGCGTCCTCCGACGATGACTCGACCCCAAATCAGAATCCGAATCCAAGGGCCTTCAGAGCCCCAAGAAAACCCAACCAAATGGTGGAGTCGACAAAAAATTGATTGGGAAATTTTGACTAGCGAATCGTGGTTGCTCTTTTTTTATATCTAGCTGCCATTTTTATCTTAAATAAATAAATAATAATGATAATAATAAATAATTTCCTAAGCAAGAAAGTAACTCTAATACTTATGTGTTGTTCGTTATTATAAACTAAACATCACATATGTTCAAGAATTATTTTAGAAAACATAAATAAAATATCCACTATATATTTTTAAATATTTATATATCACTTTTAAATGTCAAATTTCTACTTTAAATTTTCCTTTTAAAGTCTAAAGGTCTTCTTTGGTATAGAGTATTCCGACCAGCCATCTCGCGCCTTGCCAATTTCATGAAAGATTCATAACAAACAGCGGCCTCAACTACCAAAAACCCAGAGCAACGCCAAAATTAAGCAGATCCCGAGAAAAAAAACCGAAAACAGGCCTAAATGTAAGGCCAAAAATTCTTCGTTCCGGTTAGTTCGTCAGATGGATGGATGCTGCCCTGTGTTTTGCGGCTTCCATCAGCAGTTAATAAAAAATTGACCATTTCGGGACAGCGGATCCGAGCGAAAAGTTAAATGGGAAAAGTTTCCGGCCTAACTAAAAGTGCGAGTTTATTAACCGCAAGCCATTTCCACCAAAATTGCAGGAAGGAAATGTAGCAAATGTTTGGTTTAAGGAATTTTGGGTAAAGCTATTTGCGGTAATAAAATTCTAAAACTAAGCTTAACAATTTTTAATTAAGCCTTTAACACAAATATTTGAAGTAAAGAAATCAAATACAGTTTTCTAATCGTAAAAACATAAGTTGCATGTATTGAATATTTAATTACGGAATTTTAAAGTCATAAGTAATTTACATGTATGAAGAAGCACAGAAGGTGTGACTATAAGGCCATTAAACAAATGCCAAATGTATTTACCAATTCATTTAAAACAACACCCATTTTATGGTATTTTTGTAGGAAGGCAATATTCAATAATTGTATGTTGGTGCCCATACTAAATATTTTTTATTAGAGTACAATTTACTACATATTTTACACAGAGAAAAACAAGCGGTATTTACTATAATCATAAAATTTTATAATTAATACAAAATGAATGCTTGAATGTGTAATTTTAAATTTATACATTAAAATTTTTAAATTTTACTTTTAAGTATTATTAATACCTCATATTTATTTTATTTTAGCTTTAGTTTTCAGGTCTCTTATATGTTCCAGTGCACTTTCCCTGACTGTGAAAACTCACCCCCTGTCGGAAAACGCACGTACACACGCAGACTCACTCTGTGTGTGGCTAAAAGTAGAGCAGCCACAGCCGCAGCAGTCGATGGTGGTGGATTCTGTCTCCCGGGCACAGCTCGCCTCGATGGCCGCCGACCCTTCTCACACCGGTCTTGTGCAAACCATGGCTGCCATGGCCTGGAGATAGATATGTATGGTGATGGAGATGGAGAGCTGCGGCCATGGATTGCCGTCGGTATATCCGACAGATACACAGCCGTCGCTCGGCAGCCACAACGCATGCACAGTGCGGAGCCACTTGGGCGTGGCTGGAGCTAAGGCTGATGGGGAGCTACTAGCTACTAGCTGGTTGTAAGTGATGCTAAAAACTATTTTTTTAAATAAAATTTAGAAAATAAAATAAGCAGAAACCCGAAATTAACTTTGGAAATAAAATATTAATTATTTTTAAAGTGTTGAAACAAGATCCTCCCGGAAAATATCGGTTATACGAAGTTAAAGCCATTGTATATTTTCATTTCTCAATTTCTTCAGGCAAAATATACTTTTCTTATAAAAAATGTAAATCTAAAAATCTTAAAGATTATAGAATAAAAATTTGAAGCAACTTAAATAGTTTAAATTATTAACTTCAAAATCCTTTTTGATGAGAGTGAAGTAAAGCATTGATCTTTCAAAATAAGGTAAGATCTGAAGAACTAAAATACTTTTAAAATTTGATAAAGCAACTAAAAGTATAGCACATTTCATAATCGTTTAAAGACTTCCTAACAAAGAACTGAAACATCAAGAAAACAGACAACTCGTCAGCACTGGCTGTAGTTCATCCATCTTCCCGTGTAGTTTATGTAAGCATCTAGTTTCCATGGGGCTGCCAGGGGACCGACGATTGATGCAGGACTTGGGATCTGTTTTTTAGTTGGATCGGAGGAGCAGAGGAGCCGCTGGCTGATGACTGATGGGGAACGGGAGCGTTTGCCCGGGGCTCATTTGCCTATTTGCCGTAATGCCCATTCCGTTCCGTAGCGGCAGCGTCCCGTGTGTAATTTACGAGCGGCCGCCGTATGTTGCGTAGGTGAAAAGTAAAGCTAAGAACAAGACTGCCGGGGCACGGATTTATGGGCGCATCATAAAACAATTAACAAGACCGAAACTCGTGCCACATAAATTTCTGCAGCTCGGCTCGTGGATTGCGGCTTGTGTTACATTTCACAGCGTTTTATTACATCACAGAATTGGAGCTGGGAGGAGGGGGCGTTGGCTTCTCTTTTTTAATTAACCACACAAGATTTCTACTCATTTTCATATCGTAAACGTTTATCCAACT
Source organism: Drosophila lini (assembly GCA_018905715.1). Taxonomy (NCBI): domain Eukaryota; kingdom Metazoa; phylum Arthropoda; class Insecta; order Diptera; family Drosophilidae; genus Drosophila; species Drosophila lini. The sequence goes on along the minus strand of JAEIIL010024918.1, from coordinate 12,374 downwards.
TAATAAGTCGTAAACGCCGCTGCGACACGGCCTCTAACAAAGTTTCCCCGGGACCTTAACCTGCATGTGTGCGGGATTTGGCGATCTGCTGACTCCGCAGGTGGAATGCCACATCCTGTACCGTCCTGCTCCAGCTCCTGGCCTCTTTACAGACTATTTTCAGCCCGTGCCCCGTCGCATATGCAGGCGATTACATGACAACGCCAGCGGAGGCAATAAAAGAAAACGTTAATAACCATCCATCCAGAAGTCAGAATGTCAGAGAGACAATGGGAGGGATCGGGATCGAATCGGATATCAGATTCTGGGGATTTTTCTAAAATAAGCTATATTTCTATTATCTCTGGGCTACGAGATTTCATGAGGATGGAATCATTTAAAGGACTGAATTACATAAAACTTTTTAAACTATTTTCGCATTTTAAGAATATTTTTTACAGATACAAAGTAAGATAAAAGAAACTCTTAAAACCTGAAAGTCAGTTTCTGGATACTTTATTTAAGCCTTAAAATGTATGTGCATGTCTTTAAATATCTAGTGGCAAATTATTTTATTATCCAGAACCTTTTCTAACCTCCTGATCTTCCCCCATCGCCCATTGTACAATTTTAAGTTAATTTCGTTTTTCTTGAACTGCGAATGGCGAATGCTTAAAAGTGAAGCTCAAAACTCATTTAATATTCATTGCTGGCTCCTGCTGCTGTTGCTGTTTTTCGTCTTTCATGTGGATAGGGAAGAAGATGCGGCTGCAGGTGTGCTCCCTGCTGTCTGCAGCTCTTTTTGTTTCAGCACCTGACAATACTTTTTTAATGACGACGATTAAGTCTCCGCCCTGTGGCCCCAGGTTACTCCTTCCGCCTTCCCTTTTCCTGTTCGGGACCACTCGATTTAATTAAGTCGTCGCTCCACGTTTCCTCTCAAGCAGAGCTTTACGGCCACGCCCCCGGCCCACGGGTCCCCTTGATCGCCCCCCTTTGTAACGCAACTCTTTTGATATTTTTGTGACATTTTTTGCTGATTCCATTGTTTGCCTAATCTCTGTTTGCTCAGCGACCTCCCCAAAGTTGTGTGCCCCGTCAGCAGCTCGGAGTCCTATGGGGTTTAAGGTTAACCCCACACGCACATGGCAGATATAGAGATACACTGCGAAAAGGAGAGTATCAGGGAGTAAATAATATAAGTGTAAAATAACGACTTCTATTTCTAATGCCAAAAATATATTCCTTAAATGTGGTAGAGATTTCAAGTTAGAGAAGTTAAACCCACTTTAAACTCAAGTATTTTTGTCATGTATTTTTTTCGCAATGTACACACACACCCAAACGCCGGAACGGCCACATAAAGAACACACACACACGAGAGTGGAAGATACTGTCAACATGTTTGTTAATGCCATTTTGGAATTAACAAGTTCTGCCAGATAAACTTTGAATTTCATTCCAGGGCCGAGCTGAAACTGGCATGTGTCCCCAGTTTCGCTTCCCCACACCCACTCCCTCAACCCCGGCTCCGGCGGACTCTATGAATGGCCCATAAACTGCGTATGTTACTTGGCCATATCCTGTGTTAACCCTTTAAGGACCGGCTATTTGGGACCCATTGCAGATCCCATTTTTCTGCCACTGCGATCGCTGATCGCCGATGGTTCTTGTGCCCGGCTCTCCTCAGTTGGCATTTGTGTTTGAAGCCATAAATTTATTTATGAGCCCATTAAATCATCATTATTGTCCGGACGACCTTGAGGCGGTAGGCAGTGGCGGAGAGGCAGGGCGGTTTAAAGAGTTTTTTCTCACCCATTTCGAGACGCATTCGCTTTCTTTTCTTTTTCATTTCTTTTATTTGCCCTTTTATTGTTGTCGCCGTTTAATGGTGCGTTTTCCTTTTAAGCCTTCTGCTCTGCTTTGCTTCGCACTCTTTATTTCTTTCTTTGCCCTTGCCTTAATTGGGTCAACAATTCCGTGATTTGACCCAGCAAACGGCCAGCTAATTGCCAAGAAGGTTACGAAATTGTGGAATAAGCCAGAATTATTCCTTGAAACGGTATAGAAATATTTGTCCTTTGGCTTTGGAAATTAGTTTATATTTCGTTTATACATGAGCAAAAATGACTTTATTTGTTTGGTAGGTAAAGTGGTAAGTTGGGCAAGAGGATCCCATATTCTGCTTAAGTTTTCGATGTTTTTGAGAATTAATCGAAGACTTTCGGCAATATAAGACCAAAAAGGAATGTGTTTCAATGATAAAATTATTGTAAAACCAACACAACACAAATAATATTAATGACACATATAAAACTGCTTAGTGAAAGGCCAATAAATTAATATATTATGCTTTCGGCGAAAAATTTTCTGGAGCAATCATCATTTCAGTAGCGACCTGCACTATTCCTAATTAATAAAAGCCAAGTATGTAGACCAAGTAATCCCTAATTGAAGCAATTTACCCTGAAAGGCATACATACATAAATGGAAAGTGGAGTGCGGCAAACTCGTTGGCTTTTACTGCGGCGCGGTATGAGTTTTCCCTCTCTTTTTCTTGTTTATTTTTTTTTTTTTGCTTTGTGCGAATTTTCAGGCTGATAAAGCAATGGAAATGACGCGCACGAGTAGTTTTGCCTTTGACTTTCCTTTTCGCCGCTCCGAAAGAGACACCATTTTCTTGGCCGTGCTGCTTTTGGGCCGTTTGGCTGTTTGTGTAAGTTTTCCATTTGGATAATGGAAAAAGGCCATTTCATGCCATTTGCCTGCTTCGGCTTCGGGGGCAATTCGAGGAGCACTATTTGGAGCGACTCGTGGTTGTGGCTCGTGGATTGTGGATTGCGACCAAGTGGCTAAGTGGGCGCGGCGCCACATCCCAGCTCCACTTGAGCTACGCACGAAGGCACTGAGAGGAATTTTGAACAGTTATATATAAATCCTATATCTTTATAAAGAAACACAAATAAAAAAGTATGTAAATAATGGTGAAAATATAATATGAACTGTTAAACTGCCTGAGTACGACTAAATATTTTCTATACCTATAATAAGTTCAAAAATAGGAATAAATAAATAAGAACCAATTAATCTGAAAATAAATGAATTAGCAGTTTTTTTTTAGAAAATGAACCTTAGACACATATATATTTCTCTTAAAAAATACCCCATTTGGTGACATTTTCTCAGTGTTTCCGACCAGATCCACTTTGAGGATGGTTTTCTTGCCCCGCTCTACCAGCCTCGTGTTTTCCTTTGCGCTTTTTACATTTGCAAAATGAATTGTAATGAAGTGGAATGGGGCGTGGCGATGGCAAAATGGCAAGCGGCAATGGCCGCCCGTCGAGCAAGTACGCAGAAGTAACAATAAAATCATATTCGTCGGGCGCCTGGCATATAATTTTGCACAAAAAGTCGTTTAGAGTGTCTCATGCGCTCCACTTGCTCTGGACTCCGAGCTCCGGGCTCCAGTATCGGAGGATGAGATAGAGGACGGATGGTTAGGAGGGGGTCCTGTTGTTTGGCACTGCTTTTATTGGTGTTATTAGGTTGAAAGCACTCTAATAATGGTCGCCTTCTGATGTGGGGCACTTAATGGGTTTCAGGTCAGCAGTCGCATAATGCGAATCACAGATTTCTGTAGGAACTCGGAGCTGGCAGTCCAAGGAGCAGCCGATAAAACTTGATTGCCAAAAGGGGGCAGCCACGGAAACTGGATGGATTCGATCAGTTGGCAAATGGAGCAATCCGCCGGCCATGCAGCATCCACTCAACTCCGCGTCATTCGTCGATTCCAATAATTTGTAAAAAAAATACCATTTTGCTGCTGCCATTCAACCCGCGATGATAAAATGCGTAAATCAACGCAAATTTATGGCTGAAACAAGTTTTTCATTGGCGCTGAACGAGAAAACAAGTCCGCGAGCACGGGGCACAGGGCACAGGGTGCTGGCACTGTGGATGAAAACAGAAATTTGTCGCAGCAAATATCGCCCCTGGTGGTCTCTAATTTGCATGGTTCAATACGCTGTTTAGCAGATGCGATTTAGGGGTTAGTAAAGAAGCAAATTTCAGTTTCCTTTAAGCTATTTTATTTCAGCAATTTAAAGCTTTTATAGAGTTCAATTTTATTGGAATCTTTATGAAGTAGACAAAAGGTAACAAATGGTTCAGGGGTTTTATTAAGGAGTTTGTTACCAATGGCAGATAACAATAATTTTGTATAATAATTTTAAACATTTTTCTTTTTGTAACAGTCAAACATTTAAAAATTTTACAGGCTTTAAAAACGGATAATTTAAAAGTAAATACTTTCAAATGTGTTTAATGTTCATCATAATTTAGTAACCTATGTTACTCAGTCTAAAAATTCAACTAAAACATTTTAAAGTTAAAAGAGTGTGCAGAAAATGTTAATTAAAATTCTAACAAAGACTTGAAAGGTATTATAAAATGTAGTCTATAGTATTGAAAGCTAATTTAAATAAATTACCGCCTTTTTTGGCCTTTACCACTGTGCCAAAATTCGCCGTTGTTTCGGCTTATATGAATACTTAATTTTATAGATATCACAGTGTCTTCATTAATGAAGACTGTGCGTGAAGCTCAGATAGAAAGCGTAAAACCGTAACACCTGTTTTTTGTACGCCGAAAAGAACAGACTTCAATATGCAAATGCCACAAATTAAAAATAAGTGAAAAAACTTCAAGAGACTGAAGTACTTGCATTACAGATGCATGGATACGAGCACTTTTTTCTCTGCCCGGAATATGATTAACTGCAGGATTTACGACTTCCTCTCGATTATTTTGACAACCGAATCATGCCTATTGACGAGGGTCCTTATAGAGATATAGATTCGAAGCCGAGTGCATCTGCGGCTGGCACTTGAGGCGGCCATTTGTCAAACAAGTTTTTTGATATCGGGAAGCCATTTCCATTTCTGATTTCTGATTTCTGCTGTCTGAATCCGGAATCCATAAAGATTCTACTTGGACAAGTGGCTCCACTTGAATCGGGCATTTTCATTTGTAATCAGCAGAGGTTTTATTTTTTGGTTCTTGTTTTAAAATTCCAGACCCGTTGCCATCTGAATTTATTGGCTACTTGACTCTTCCATTCGACGTCTCACTCGGCGGGATCCCACTCGGTCCTTGCCCAATGAATTATGGCGTTTTTTCATGTCTTCGACGGTTGACAATTTGTTTAATTATAATCGCGTTTAGAGAAGGCTCCTCCCCCACCAGCCCCGTCATAATTTTCCATCTCTTTGATAGTTGGGCACACGTGTTCGCTTTGCCGACTTTTCCTCATTTAACTTTTTATGTGGGCCATAAATCAATTGGAAAAACAAGCGATAGCGGCCAATTTTAATTTGTGGAATGGATGTGAGTCGTTGGGCAGCGGTTTGATAAATGATATGTTGTGGAATGAGGGTAGTCCTTAGATAAAAAGTTTTGTAAGAAAGGCTTAAACAGGAACACGGTTACTTATATTCATTAAACTCGATGATTGGAAATGTTAAAGTTTGGTTGGAAAATGTAAAATATTGATTCCTAATTGTGCTTCCTGTTGGAAACTAGATTTTGAATTACAATTGGAAAAAAAATAGTTTTTTTCTAGTTGTATTTATCCCACAATTGTAAAATTTCCTCTGAAATCTGCAACTAAATTCTGTAATTTTATTTGGAAATTTTTTTCAATATTTCAAATACTGTTTCGGAATGTTTTCGACCACATTTTTCTGCTCAGAAAACGAGAATCGAAAAACGAGAAGTGAGAAAACCAGCGGCGACGTCAACGCCAACCAGCACAAACACATTCAAATCAGACCCACCAACACAACGGCAATCGCAGCGCTGCACTTGTAGTGGTAAGCCAGCACAGAGTGTAATTCTCTGCGGAGCAAGGGAAGAGCGAAAAAGAGAAGTGACGGCGAACTTCTTGAGATATTACTGAACTTCCCGCCATGGAGCGCCCTCTGGTTCTGGGAATGCGGAACTACGACGCGCATCTGCAGCACCAGAGGTCGCTGCTGGGGCGGATATGTGCGTAACTGTAAACAGCGCGTAGACAAATTTCGATAGATTTCCGCAATTCGATATCTAGGCAAAAATGAATCTTAAAACAATTATGTCGCAGTTAGTTTTTTGCGTTTTTTTATGCAATATAAATGTTAGATATTGCGTTTAAATTCTTAAGTAGATCGTAAGATCAGTGCCATTTCAGAAAACAAAGCTTTAGATCCGAGTATGTCGGTTGTTTTTTTTAATCAGCATTAGCAGCATATTCGATATTGCCTTGTATTTATAAATTTAAATTATTTTCACCTTGTCTTCAGCTTATTGCTAAAATAAGTGTTATTTGGTTCCCAAGAAAAATGTCCAACTTATAACGAGATCTTCAAACTTAAAAATAATAATTTCTCTCTGATCTCAAACTGTCTCCGGTGATATCTGGTCGTTTTCTCTATTTCTCTCTCAAAAAGCAACTAAACCCATAACACCAAGCTACAAAATGGCCTGTTAATGCTGATCAAGAATATATAAGATTTATTTACTATCTTTTGACTGAAATTACAATAATCTCCAAGGATATAAATATCTAATAATGTCCCCAGAATGCGGATTTCAGGTATTCTGGGGCATCTGAAGACCCAAAGACCATTGCCAAAAAGCCATGTATAAACGACTTATCAAGGGATTACATTATTTAAATTTAATTTCTCTCATTTACTAAGCTATTAAAATAAACACAGAAAAACTTGCCGAATTGAAATTAATGCATTAATAAATCGGCTTTGCTATTGATTCGGCGTCACGATGCTATTTTTCTTCCTTATTAAGGAATTAATTCGAATTGTATTTCAGTGATTTGCGTTAAGATTTCTTTGTTTGAATTTTCTAATTAATTATATCAAACAATGGTTTCCCTGGTCATCTCTTCAAACCAAAAGTACCTAGTAGGTGATTCGCTTGGGATTATATATAGAGTATATTTATATTATATATTAGACAACCTTTATTTACATAATTCTTTAAATATATATTATCCTTGTACGACGTGATATGGGTTTTCATTTTGAGCACGACATATATATATTGCACGATATATATATATGCACAACAGTTGGATAAGTTGTTTACCAAAAACAAAAGCACAAACTCCTAATATTTGTGTATATTATTATTTATAAATATCCATTTTTTTAGTTCGCGATAAGTATTCAGTTTTTAGTTTAAATGTTATAATGACCATTCTGTAAGTAAAAATACAGTATGATCTGCATACAGAGTTATTTATTATCAATAACTATAAAACCCTCTCAACCTTAACATTTCCTATACCTTTTATAATTCTGTTCACAGGACTTAGATGTTCAGTACCTTGTAAGCAAAATATTTTATTTTAAAAGGACCCATTTCAAAATATTCGAATTTAGATATTCAAAGGACATGCGGGCACTCGGGGTTCTGAGAAATGACACAGACATCCGATACCCAGGGGTTTGGCTTCCTTTCGCCTTGTCATCAGGCAACAAGGGCCGCAGACGGAAACTCACCACGAGCGCTGAGACCGTGGTGAGCTAACGATGGCTCCGCCCATTTTATAATGGCCTCCGTCGGCAGAGTGGCGCATGTGCCAGGAAAGCGAAGATGGAAGCCAAAGCGGACGAAGAAAATCCAGGGAGAGGGGTGGCGGCATAGCCAGGCTATCATGACAGGATTTTCAGGCTTTTCCGTCGCCGATTTTCATTTGGGATAAATTTATGCAAACGAGATGGAGCTCAAGAGTTGGGGCGCTCAATATTCTAGGCGGGCAATTAAAAGCGGGATGGCTTTATGATATCTCATGGGTGCCGCCGCTCCACCGTCCGAAACTCCGAAACCCCGAGACTTGGAGACAAAGGAGCCTTTTTATTGTCGCGCTGCAGCGCATTGCAACATGTGGCATTAATTATGCGGCGATAATGTCTTGCTTTGTTGCCGAGAGTTTGGGCTCTCCACGCTTTTTATGAAAGTGTCGGAATAAATTACATTATTTTTGGGGCGCCTGTTCCGCGGAACTGATAAGATGGAACCTGTGAAACTGGGGTCCGGGAACCGGGAACCCATGCCGAACCCTCCCTGGCTGCTCTGGGGCTCTGGGTCTGGCTCTTGGCATTTTAATGAGTTGTAGGCGGTGGTGACACACGATTGCCTGCATGTCAGCCGTACATATGTACTTCTATTTATGTTCTTCTCGAACATATTCCCATTAATTTTCCGGACTGGGGGAAGAGCACGCACTTTTCGTGGGTGGATGGCTGAGTCTGTCGCCCCTTTCCCGTAAAGGGGGGCAATTAAATTGTGACAGAACACCATTCCACACGTCATCAATTATGGTCTTTATGTATTCATTGCCAGTTCTATTGGGAGAGAGTCTGAGCAGGAAGTGCCATATGTTGCAGTTACATCACCCATTTCCATTTCCAACTCCAGCTGAGTTCTGCTCTAGTTTCTGCCAACCCGTTTCAGAAATCTCTGTCCAGGAATTATCCATGGTCTCGTACGGCCCATTGTTCTGACCAAAATATTTTGAGGCCCGAGCTGCTGTAAACTGTTTATGATGTGGTCATAAATGACCCGCCTTCACGCTTTCTCCGCTTTCTGAGTTTGGAACTCAGGATTCGGGATCAGGGATTGTCATCAGCATAATCCTTTCGAGTCGTGTTGATCCTGGCCTTCTTTTGCGTCACTAGCCGTGGGCTTCCTTGAAAGCCTGTCAGTTCGCACTTCCATAAATCATTTTGAGCAGGAGTGAAGAACCCTTTCAGCGTTTTCTACCTGTTTGGCATTGCTCTTCTTCCGGAAATCGGAGGTAATATATTCCCTCCGCTTTGCTTAACAAGACCAAAGGTTATATTTAATGGATTTGGTAGAGAATACTTCTTATTTAAATCCTGAATTACCATAGAGGAAATTTTGAAATAACACTTAAATAAACTAAAACTATTAGAGACGAAATAATTTGTATCAAGGCATTTCCTTAGGCTGTCAATAATAATAGGAAAATTCTAGGAAAAAGTCAGATTACTTCTTTTTAATTTGAAAGGATTATATAAAGGTTTTTGCTTTATACATTTATATTTTCTCGATGATGACTGATGTGTGATTTTAAATGATTTGTGTCTAGATAAAAGATAAATCTATCATAGGAGTACAATTACTGACTTGGATATAAAAACCAGCAGAAAGATGTCTAAAGAATCTTATTGGCTTGAAATCTTTAAGGAATATAAAGATTCACCTGACTTTTATGATGTGTTAACGGCACGATCTAATCGGAATTTTTAATGAACAGGATTTAGTCAATGGAATACTTAATCAGCCTTGCCAAAAGCAGCAAATGAAGTTAGGCATCTACAATAGAAATTATGGGTAATCTGTTGTTAAGTTTTCTTTGACATAGTCAGAAATTTAAAGAATGAATTACAAAATCCGAATAGTAGAATATATAGTATATTATTCATATATTATATTTTTTATTATTTCATATAATATACTGTACAATTGGAATTTTACCGAGGCATAGCATGAAATGTACTCACCTCAGCGATAGGACCCTTTCAATTAGCCAAGTTGGAGGCGGTTCCGTGTAGGGATACGTGACTGTGGGTCGAGGACCATGTTCAAATATACATATTTTAGCTGCTCCATGAATCAGAGCCGCTATTTACGTCTCGAATGTCAAAAACGGCGGCCACAAATCACTTTAATTGAAGTCACGCCCCGCGCACTCGAGGGATTCGAGTCGAAAAGCAGCTCCACCGGCTCCACTGGTCCTCGAAGCCGCAAGTCCAAGCTTAAGATTTTTTTCATATTTTTCTCGCACACGCGAAATTGTAATCCACATTCACAATTGGGTAAACGAACGCGCGCGAAATCGTTACGAAGTTCTTGTTCTTTGTCATTATTATAATTAATTCTTGTGTTCTTCTTTGCTTTTTTGGCAACAAGCGAACCCAAACCGGCTGGGTTTGATTTACAGCCACGTCTTTTATTTTTGTGCATTTTTTTGGTATTACTTTTGGACCTCTTCTGGGCTCTTTTTGGGTACCTTTTGGGTTCCCTTTTCCTTCTGGCCTGGGCCATTGTTGTGGGTCGATTCAATTATACACAATTGGCAGCACCGCCGCCGACAAAAGGTCGAATGGGAGCCACAGTCGGACCTCGAATGCGACACTGCGACTTGTGCAGCTCGTCAGGACAATGGAACCCGGACTGGGAACGGGAACGGGAACGGGGAGCAGGACAGGACGTATCTCTCGTCTCGGCTCAGCTCAGCTCAGTTCAGCTCCGGGCGACGCGACGGCGATGGCAAAGTGTCCAAAAAATAATATTTGCTGTTCACTTTGACACAAGGCGGCTGCAGTGGCAGCGCCGTTGGCAGAGCAGCCGGCGTCGCCGCAGATACGCAGATACATAGATACAACGGCTGAGGTACGTACATGAGGTGCACGGCAAGAGCGGTGGTTGTGGCAATGGCTGGCGTCTCCAGTGCCGAGATGCCGGCGAGGATGTGAGGATGTGCCGTGAACCTGGCGCAAAGACCGAAAACTGAAAACCGAAAACAGAACGGCAGAAAACCGAAAGGGAAAAATGGGAATGGAATGGAATATGGAAGGTCGTAAACCCCGGGCAGCGCAGCGACAGAGCAGAAAGCGCGATGGCAACACTTGCGAGTGCGAGAATCGAGAACTCGCCGGAGAACTCGGAATTCTCATTCTCTGAATTCTCGTTCCCCTGCCCGTTGTCGTGCTCGTTCCGAGACCCAATGCCAAAAGATGAAAAGCCAGGAGGAGCGGCGGGTCGTAAAACGCGCGTGTATCTTGCCTCTCTCTCGGCCCGGGCACACCCGTCTCCCTCGCTCTTGGTCACCGAATGGCAGAAACAACCACCAGATACACACACACAGACACACACACACCGGCTCATGTCCAATCATTTTATATACGCCATTTGCTGTCTGCCGCAGATACATTTGTATCTTTATGTGCGAAACAAGTCCGAGAGTCGACCAAAAAAAACCCAAGCCAAGCTGTAGCTGTAGCTGAAGCTGAGGCTATATTTGAAACTGAATATGGCACTCGAGTTCGAGGCTGACGACATCGACGAGTCAATTTTGAATTCCAGTTTCCCAGCCAGGCCACGGTGGTTGTTGCCGCTCTAATCATTTGATTGTTATTCCTTCGACATTCTACACTCCACTCGTCCCGGGGTCCCGGCGCACATCTCCCATTTTCAACCCCAAAACGAGTCCGGTTCACATGGCTGCCATCTCCCGCACGCTTATCTTTTGATTACCAGATCGAATCGTATTGAATTAGGTACATATTTTCATAGCATCCACGGGCACTTTGTGACAACTTTTTACCATTACCCCGCATATGCCCCGAATTCGACATGGATCCCCTCGGGTAAAAAGTGTTTTAACCCTCAGAGTTGGTAAGATTTTGAGGATATAACATCAATATTCGACTATATATGTATACCAACGAATATTTTGATAGTTTGGAGTTTTGTTAATAACAATTTATGCTAGCTCTATGCTTTTTTGTTAAGTAAAAGACATTTTAGTAATTTTTAAATTTATTTAAATAAACCGGTATACACCATACGTATCTTACCATATATTTCCGTTTGCCCTAAATATTTGAAAATCTTTTGTATAACAAAAGATACATTTTTTTAACATTTAGAAAGATTTCCTTTGGTTTATGGTACTTGCCCATTAAAAAAGACACATTTTTTTATAAATTTAAGGGAAATTATTCCTGATTTAAGAAAATACATACATTTGTAGTTTATTTTACATTAAGTTACTAAGTAAAAGAATATAGGTAATAATAATAGCATAAACAGGTATCCATACGTGCTCGAAACTGTGATATGTGATATATACATACCAATGGGGATGACAGACACAGCTGGGACTTGTGTTTGTACACTTGTAAGATTTTTCGCATCACAAATTTTAGGGCAAAAATCGAGAAAGGAACTCGCAAATCGTCATAAATTTGAGAAAAATACAAAAATTAACCGTAGAAAACTATATTTACCTTTTCCTAAATTCATAAAATCGTTTCTCGCGTGTCCTCTATTTAAATAATGAAATTCCCACAGATTCGAAAGTAGTTGAAATCAGTGAAATCGATTAAATAAATATTTTGTCTCTTTTAAACGCTTTTTGTCGAGTATTTGAATCCAGAAAATAACAGTTATCTTCCGGCATATGAAAATAGCTTCAGAAACACAGTCAAATATGTCACCAATATTTTTAAAATTAAGAACTTTAGAATGCAGACTTAGAATAAGTGTGTTGAGGTCAGAGCATTCAGAACATGTTACAGTTTCGT
>JAEIIL010024912.1:0-10568 GCA_018905715.1 Drosophila lini | reverse complement strand
CAGCAGGCCGGCGCCGCTCAGTTCTCCTCGTCGATGACCCGCTTCCTGCAGGCCTTCAAGGGCATCATGCCCTGCGGCTACGGCAACATTCCCCCACTGGCCCCTCTGAGCACTCCCTTCTACGAGTTCCAGTTCGTCAACGACGATCTCCAGATCGTGGGCAATGCCACCAACATGCGCATCGAGGGCTTGGACAGCTTCCAGGTGCTGAGTGCTAGCGACTACGGTAAGACCGGAGTGGCCGCCTACGACCTGATCTTCCCCAAAATCCAGATGCTGGGCTTCGCCGAGGTTGATGGCTTCATCAACATCGGAGGCTTCAAGATGCCCATCCGCCGGAACGACGTGATCAACGAGGCCCTCTTCGATCTGCGCTTCGTGGGCAGCTACAGCTTCGCCAGCAGCCTGACCAACTCCTCCGGACTCCGCATGGTGGACTTCCAGCAGACCATCTACCTGGCTGGCGTGGAGCTGGACAACTGGAACTCTCTGTGGGACATCTCGACCAACAACTTCTGGAACCAGTGGACCAAGATCGCGGTGCCCTTCGCCCTCGAGCAGATCCAGCCCAAGATCAGCGACTTCCTCTACCAGAACTTCTTCGTCCCCAAGGTCAACGATATGCTGGCCAACGTGAGCATGCAGGAGATGGTGAACTTCTACGAGACCCAGGCCCAGCTCTGGGAGAACGCCAAGTGCCAGGCTTAGAGCCCTGCACTGGTTCGATTATTTAAATAAAGTATGAAGCAAGCAAAGAAGCACAGTTTTTCTACACTTTAGTTGGATAGAAGTAGCTAAGAACAATTTAAGGGAACTAAGAGAATCTGGGCCAGCTTGCTCTTCTCTTTCTTAACTCAATTGCTAAATTAAACACATGCAAACAGAGTAACCTGGCACCTTAACTATGAATACATTACACATATGCCGCGTGGGCTGGCGGAAAGTGAAATTCAATACGTGTATAATTAAGCTAATGAGGCAACGCTAGATGGGGGCCACGGGGCGTCAGGTGTAGAGCCCATAAATCTCAATTAAAATTCAACACATTTTGTTAGTCAAAACAGAAATAGGCGGGGGCCAGTGCAGGGATCGGTCTTCGACGGGCAACTCCTTCTCCTGGCCGGGGCTTCCTTTGCCGGCGCTCTTGTAATCCGCTTAAGTAACTCAACAGGAACGGAAACCGGAAATGAAAACCATACAGTGTACAAAAGCAGCAGCGAGAGAGAAAGGTGAGGCACAGAAGACAGAAGGCGACTCCGGCTTGGGCTTGGGTTTGGGTTTGGGGTTTGGGTTATGGGTGGTTTTGGGTCAGGCGAGCTACTTCCGCTGCTTGTGCGATTGCTGCTCCTTGCTTTTTCCACAGCGCACAAACAGAAAGTTTTCAATTACACTTAAACAAATCTATATTACTTTTTAGACCTTAAAAATAAATATTTCTAGTTCCTAGGATTGATTTACAAACAAAGTTTCTTAATGATCATTCCTTAAATATCATAAATTTAAGAGAAATTGTATAAAACTACGTTATTTATAGCTAATAATTTTATTTATTGTTTTTTTGTAAATTATAAAACCTAGTAAACATTTTCTCTTCCTGCAGCCACTCGTATACATCGAGAATGAAAGGAGTCGGGAAGGAATCACGGCTCTTAAGCTGCACCGGAAATGAAGAACTGCTGCTCGAGTTCCAGCGACAGATTCGCTGGACTCCGTACCGTACAGGTTGGCTCGCTGACTGACTGACATATAGCCAAGATAGTACAACCGCAGCGAATCCTCTCAAAAATGGCCAGGACAGCGTTCCTGGCGACCGTTTTAAGTGCTCTTAATATCTGCTGGCTCTATGAGCGATTTTCCGCAAAAACGGAACAGGTGAAGAAGGGTGGCCAGCAAGGAGCAAATGGCTTTTCCACATTGCGGCTTTCCGTTCCGTTCCGTTCGGCGAACAACTCATCTGGACGACCATCTGTCCCGACTTCCGCTCCGGGCATCTAAACCGCAGCGGTGATCCAAAGTCCGCTGTGCATTAATCAATTATTCAGGTTGTGTAAAATGCATAAATTATGATTCCCCTGGGGGGGCCAGGGACCAATCCTTGGGTCAAAATGCAGCCCCCAAAAATTAAACCCGAAATTAAAACCCTTAATAAGCGAATTCTTTACGGAAAATAGGGAAAGAGGAAACCAACCACACACACACATCGCCAGAAGTATGAAAACAATTTTCCTTTGTTTATTCAAATTACTCTTCGCACGCAGTTGCCATTCGCTAGCGCTGTTTATTTATGTATAATATTATTCCATAGAATTTCTATTGTTTTTTTTTTTATTATTGCATAATTATGCAGTAGCTCACATTAACATCAAACTGTTCATGCAAATACACACGAGTGAATTGTTGTGTGTGGCATTCTTTTCAATCAACATTGTTGCAATTACATCCCCTGCTCTCCCCGCACTGCCTGCCTGCCTGGACATCAAAAATATTTAATAATTCATTAATTAATTATTTTCTAAATGGTGCAACAATATTGACAATCAAATAAAAAATAAATGTATTGGTTTTTATAAATACGTAAGTATGAATTTTTGCATTTGCGTTGCGAGTTCATTATTGAATAGATTGTTCGGTATTCTTTTTTTTGTTTGTTTGCATAATGCGCATATATTGTACATATATATATGTTGGTTTGTTTTGTATAGAATATTAATTATTTGATGGACACGTTGGAGGCCAAAGTGGGTGGTGCTATAGTGGCGTGGGATTGGGCGAACCCAAATACATATGTTGTGTATTACAATTACACATTTATTATATTAAAGCTTTTCAGAATCTAGTTCTTCACACTCCTGTTTTTTATGGTTTTTTTTAGATACGCACCTCCAACGTGCCGCGGTCCAACAATGTCATCTTTATGCATTTAAATGATGCTTGCCTTTATCGGTGTGTATTTTATAACATTAAACAAACAACATTCAATCTTTCACGTTTGGTTTTTGGGTTTGATTAGTCATAGGTAGGTAGTTATAGATTCCATATTCCGTTCGGATCCGTGGGCTAGGGTGGCTAGATCAATCCATGTTCGTCTTCGTTTCACATATACTAGATGGTATTCACATATATTCATATATATATTTAGCGTTCCTGGTACTTAGGTACATGTAATACTCGTACGTACGTTTTAGCATTTTTAACTATTTTTTTTCTGCTTCTGTGTGTATCCTAAGTTGCTTCTTTTATCGCCTAGTTTTGTATATTTCATACATTAAAATTAAACATTTATCAAATTGAATGCATCTTGGTACTAGACAAAAAACGTACAATAAAAAATAAAATGAATTCCTCTCATTTTCTGGGTATCTCTCTTGTGTGCAGGGAATACTCCACTTTGCTATATAATTTATGCATATAAATATGTATGCTAGTTATAAAAAGGTATTTTTATATAAAAACATTAAAAATTATGTTTAAATTTAGCTTGGTATTTTCTTTTTTAGTGACTTTTCACTAGGTTACAAAATTCAAAAATATTTTTTCC
Source organism: Drosophila lini (assembly GCA_018905715.1). Taxonomy (NCBI): domain Eukaryota; kingdom Metazoa; phylum Arthropoda; class Insecta; order Diptera; family Drosophilidae; genus Drosophila; species Drosophila lini. The sequence goes on along the minus strand of JAEIIL010024912.1, from coordinate 7,030 downwards.
ACAGTATTTTCATTATTTAATGACTAGGTGCAGTTGGATCTCGAAATTACAATTTTGATATTCACTTGTTTATTGGAAAAATAATTTTAAAATAATTCTGTACTCATATATATTCAATTTGATTTAAGAAATATGAAATAAGTTACATTTTTCAGTTAAAATCAGCAAGTAAAGCCTGTTATTTTATGTTTAAAACCCATTCCATGCGCTATAAAAAATAAAAAATGGGTTTTCAAAAATTACTACGGGCTTAAAATCAATTTTAGCAACACAGAAAAGTAATCTTTAGTTAATAAAATTTGAATTTGAATCCCAAAGTATTTTTCTGCATAATTTTAGGTACAGTTTGAATTGATTTAAAATCCTTATAGATTACAAATGAGTTGCACAGAAATATTTTCAAAAGTTAAACTTGGCTCAATTTCATAATTCCTTCTCAACTGCACCGAAAAAAAAATCAGTGGCCACTGTGGATATAACCAGTGTAAACTAGTGATATTGCTGATTTTTAAGGGACATGCACACACACAGATTTTTTTTACGAATTAAATGCTTTAACTTACACCCAACTAGAGTATAAATCCTTTTATACAATCATATATGCATCGTATTCACATAATTCTATATAAATAATGCAACTTGCCATTCACATTTATATAAATTGTAATTGCTCTAATATATTTATATATTTCTTTTAGCATCTTGTATCCATTTAACCAGTTTTGTAATGCACGTTTATATAAATTAACTGCCTCTTTCACTTGATAAAAACATTCTAACAAACCTATAATACGATCGATCGGTGTTAACGTACAAATATACATATATATATTTATATATATATATACGCGTTATAAAAATGCATTTTAAAATATGTGTGTGTTGTGTGTAAATTTCTGTCCAATGGTCAACATTGTTTCAATGTCGCTTCGGGCGGGTCGGAAGGGGGCACTAAAAACAAATTCGAGCTAAAGTTCGCATTTAAAAGCCTTAGATTACAATATTTATAGTTGCGTATTTCCAAATATATGTACTTCCTAAACATATTTAGAATTTATATATATTTCTTCGTCGTTACTAGAGGCGCCTGCCGTCAAATGAAAGGAACCTAAATTTGTTCAACTCTCGCTCCTTGTGTTTCTTTTGCTTTCCCTTGTTTTAGGAAATATGTTGTGTTTTTTTAATTTATTTATTTCATTGATTAAATCCCAAAAATGTATCTCTAAAGTAATTTCAAGTTCGATTTTTCGTTGAGGAATTTCGATTCGGACTTTGCCAATTATAGTAAGATCAATGAATGATCGAAACAACCTAATGTTAATCAGGGTCTAGAATGGATTGAAAGGGTATTAGTTATTATTTATCTTCATAATTTTTAGTTGCTAAAAGGAATTGGCTTTGCTTTTGCTGAATTTCTAATTAAAAACTCTTTAAAATTGCTCTCTGCAAGACCGATATTTTGTACCTTCTATTATAATTCAGTTTTTGCATTTACAAAATTAAAGAAATTAATAATTTGCTTTAGAAAAATCATAAATAACTTAATCTTGGCTGTTTTTTTTTTTTATAACAAAATACTTTGCTCTCTTTTGCTTTTATTCTTGTTTGTAATTACATAAATTACTCTCTTTACAGATATTTTTTAGGTTTTTATTTTTCAACTAAGGTTGTGCAATCTGCCATACAAAATAATTTAAAGCTTCTCTTCTCCCAAAATTGGTCTGGAATAACATTTGCGCGTTGTTGAGCCTTTGAAAATTGAGAAATACAAAATGGTTTGCTTACATTTCGGTTATATAAATAAATTTAATGTTTGTGCATCGTTTCAACTGTTTGCAGGAGGTCTGTGTCCTTGTGTGTGTGTGTGTGTAAGTGTGTTCCGTGTCGATTTTGTGTATTTGTTAAACAATTTCACATTTTAAAATTCGTACACTTTGTTCAGCTTAAACCCTATATAGATACTAGAACGTATGGCCTACTACACATATCAAATAGCTTACATCAAACTATTCTTTACCGCGGCTACTTGGCTATTGGTATCAAAACTTTACAATTTTCCTCCATCCATTTCGTATGCTACAAAAATGCCGAAAATTATGTGTGAACATTTTGCTGTTTGTAGTTTGGACAATAAATCAATGCTTTCGGATTCCTGATCCCGTTTAGGCCTCCGTTTCGGCGCCTTTGAGACGCAGGCGGGCAAAGTCCTCGAATATGATATCATCATCCTGCGCCTCATCATCGTCCAGCTGGATGAGATTGGTGGTGGTGGGCACATCCTGTGCCGCCTGTCCGCCAGCCGAGGATCCGGCCTCTCCGCCATCACCCAGGCTCACCAGCGGCTGTCCGCCGGCCAGACTGGCTCTCGGCGATCGCTCACCCAGCAACGGATGCTCCTCCTCCTCGGGCTTCGGATGCATCAGCGTGAACGGCAGCTCGGCCACCAGGTCACCGTTCAGCAGCGGTGAGCTAATTAGCAGCTTCACCTTCACCTTGTAGTGAACCATTATCCCGAGACTCTCGCGCTGGGCGGGATTCGTAATCAGTGTGCTGGACGCCAAATTGGTATCCTCGTGCTTCAGCTGCCCGTCCAGGGCCAGGCCCCATTTATCCTTGTTGTTTGCCAGCAGGGGGCACAGCTCGAACACCTTGGACAGGGTGAAGCCCGGCGCCACCTGGCAACCGTCCTCCGAATCGATCTCCGCCACCACCGACTTGTACTGCGCCGTGGAGAAGAGACAGATGTCGGCAAACTGGCGCACGCACACCTTGATCTTCTTCACCGTTCGATTCGAATTGTTGGCCACATGGACGTTGACCGATATCTTCTCGCCGTGATGGTACAGCTCCTTGTCCAAGCTCGCCTCCAGATGGATCTTGTTCGGCTTCATCATGAACTCCTTGCTGACCTCAATCGATGGCTGCTCGCCTGCCTTCGAGGGGGCGTACATGACCTTGCGTATGGTAAGGCGCACCGAGTTCCTCTTGTGCGGCTTATCCTCCACGTGCTCGCCTAACATGAGGGGGATAAAAAGGGATTAGTAATCGCATTCCAAGAAGTCTTAACATACAGTTTTTTTTTTAAGGGGGTGTGTCACGTCATTCCCGCTAAACATTATTAAACCAGTGCGTCACTGTTTAGAGACGAGACGAGACAAAACATGGTCCAGTGACTGAGTCACCACATTCCTCAAATGTCTTTAAACCCGGCAAAACGAAAAGATGTTTGGCAGGGCCAAAAATAGACGGCGGCTCAATGCCAAACGAATTGGGTTGCCAATTAAACGAAATGCTTTCCATTCGGAAGATCATAAATCGTGCTACGTCAAGAGGGGGGCCCACAAACTAATTGTTTATGCCAAAAACATGGAAGCGAGGCACATTAAATAAACAAATCAGCAGACGCCAGAGTCAAGTAAATAAAAGCAATGGCTGAGAAATCTTTTCTGCGAATTACTTACTGAATAGAAAATCCCACATATTGTTTGGATCTTCGAATTTCTACAGTCTACAGTGGATATTGGTTAGGGGAAACTAGGAAAGACTAGAGTTTACAAGGGGAAAATATATTTTGAAAACTGTTCTGGCTTACAGATCAATTTTAGAATTTTTTAGATTTTAGTTATCACTAATAAAAATAAAATTTATGTAAATCCAAGTAAACATCGATTAAGAGATCGATAAATTCAAAATTCTAAACAAAATTCGACGTTTTTCGATATTTTAGCATTTAATATTTTGGACTTTACAATAATTTTAATATATTGAGACCCATAGATTTGTCATATTTACTCCTAACCTACATAAATAAATTCCCAAAAAATGCTTTTGGAATTCCTATTTTTGCCAAATAAGTTTTAGCTTTTACTATTTTTATTTACAATAAATAAAATAATAATTCAAGCCTGTCTTTGCCTAAATAATACCACACAAAACCAGGTCAAATGTTATCTAAATCTTTTCTATATAAAAACTGTGATTAGAGACAGCTAACAATATCAGCTGATAAAACAAACTAATTTATAGCCCACTAAAAATACCCATGATAAGGGTTTTATCCCTACAATTAGGGAATTACATGAATATTTGAATCATGAAAAACATTTGCCTAATTTATAGGCTCTTTATGATTTATTTACATCAACAAGAACAATTAATTTTAATGGTGCCTTGCCTTGGGATAATTTACTTTTAATTGTAGGTTCATTCATAGTAATTTATCGCCTTCGAGAAATGCAACAAGTGTCGGCGGTCGAAGAGCCTTCACAAGATAAAAAAAAAAACATTCCATTCATTCCCGTTCATTATTTACTGTATCATTATAAACAAGTGCAGCCACAGTATCCCTTGGATATATACCATACAATATATATGTACATGTAGATGTATAGCAAAAGCCCACCCAAAATGCCAATTGGCATCGCTGCTCTTTCATTATTAATCTTTTTATGGCCGCTCGCAAATTGGCCGACAGATAAGAACGGAATGCCAAGCAGAGGAGCCATAAAACCACCAAAAAATTAACGAACAAAGCAAGGCAAACCAAATAGATAGTAATGTTTACTGAATGTATATATATATTATTGCGAGGGAATCGTTTTTTTTTTAGCGAGTAAAAATACGAGGCGACGACGGGCTGGAGGAACCTCAACGATTGGTGAGGTGCGCGTGCGAAACGCAAATATGCGCGTGTAACTTGCATTTTCGCTGAACAGGCAGCATTCCCTTTGTTAATTTCTTACAAATTAATAATTATTATTATTAATTATTGCAAAATAAAGAGCGCAAACCAAGGCAAGCCGAAAATAGAAAACCCGAAAAGCTTCCCAGAATTGATTTCAGCATTCAGCGAGTGTGGATATGGATATGGAATTAAAAAACAAAAAAAACGTCAGCAAAGTCAACTGCGGCGCCTAATTAAAGCGAACAAAAACAACAACAACAACAATGGGCTGGTACGGCCGAGTCGGATTCCAATTAGAAGCGTCGAATTCCAATTAGGTGGGACGCTGCGTCACCAAAGCCCAATGACATTTTTGCGCTGCGCAGCCCCCCTCCGACGTAGCTGGATTAATTAACCCCGCCATGCCCGACCGCGTGACACATGCGCTAAATTACACAAAAACCACTCACACACTAACAAATAACCCATTTACAGTCAAGCCTCCCACAGGTCAAACGTCAACAAGTTCAAACTGAGTTCAAGAAATTGTTAACCAAAAAAGGCAATAAACTAAAAAGGTAGCTAAACCCCATAACCTGATTTTGTAAGCAAGGTTTTCTTGATAAAAATAGGTTTAGAACCTAATTTTTTAGGCTTCTTCTGTTTATAAATAATTACAAAACCTAAGCAAGTCCTAGCTTTAAAATTTAAATAATATTTCAAATCAAACTAAACAAGGATCTTTACTCTAAAAGCTGGCTTTTAGTCTGAATTCATTATTTAAACTTAACAAATCCGATATCTAAGTAGACAAAATCCCTTTCTCGCTAAGCTTTAAATACAGAGTTCTTATTTAAATGTTTAAAACAAAGGAAACTCTTCCACGAGGCTGCACTGTAAGTAGATATATACATATATGTATGTGCGGAATGTACAGATACTACGTCTTTATGTACATATATTGCACACGCCTGTATCGACGGCTGACTGCACTGGCACACGCTCATCAATGATTTTGACTTTGCCTGACCGCCCCGACATGGAAATGGACACCAAAAGCGAGGGGACACACCCACCACCAGCAAGACGAACAATCCATGGATGACGGCGACAGCGACGACTCACCCACAAACGCCTTTAGCTCGTAGTCCACGCCGCAGGACTTGCCCACATCACCGGGGGCCGGCTGCAGGGAAACAGAGGCGGGGCAGTAGGGCGGCACCTCGAAGTAGAAGGGATGGGCGTTGGGTCCCAGCTTTTTGATCAGCCGCTCCTGCAGCCGGGTCATCGGGCGCTCCAGCTGCATGGGCGGATAGATCTGCTCGTGAGCCAGATACAGATCCTTGCGGAATGTCAGGCCCAAGACGTCGAGGTCCTCGCGTCCATAGCGAAAGGCGGCCAGAACCTGGCCAAACACCTTGCGATCCTTGACATACTCCGGATCGATGAACACCACACCGTCGATGGGATCCACATGCGTGACATGGTCGACAAAGTCACGCTTCCCCAGGTACACGGTGATCTTGCCGTTGGAGGAGCTCTTCTTGAAGACGCGCGTCGCCTGCCTTCGGGAGCTGGCATCGCCGCCAGCCTCGTCGCCGGCGGCATTCCCGGCAGCTGTCACATTTGTGCTGGAGCCATTGCTGCCAGGTGCTGCTGCTCCTCCGCCGTTTCCCCCACTTCCAGCACTTCCGCCTCCGCCTCCTCCTCCTCCACCACCTCCGTTCGTGCTGGCGCTGAGTGTGTTCATTGGTGGTTGTGTGTGTGTGCTCCTGGAGCGTCCGTCTTCTCCGCCGCTATCCTTTCGCCGCTGCTCTGGTGCTTATCCGCTCGTCGCGACGTTTTATAAATATATGTGTGCGCTGCAATTTAATTTTTTATGTGTATACTTATTTCGGTATTTACCAACACTGAGCCAGAGGTTTTGCCACACTTGACACCTCTTAAGGGAAAATACCAAAAACGAATTTAAGACTGCAGTGGATTTTTAAGATTTTTTGCCAACGGTCACACTACAAGTGCAAACCCAAGTCACTTATCCAAGTTTTGCACCTTCTTCAAAGTCCGGCAACAATATCGATATCAATATTATTCGATGATTTTCAGTGTTGGCAGTGATGAACCATCGAATAAAAAAAGGCTAAATTAACAAAATAATAAAAAATAGGTAAATGAATATGGGCATATCCGCCAAAAGGTAAACCACGGCCGAAAAAAAAACCTCGTAATCATGGTTCTTTTTGGTGTATTTTCATAAATAAATGTCCAAATTTTCATAATATAATGGTTCCATATCATATCTCTGTAGATTTCTGGAAGAAATTAGCCTGAAAAGTGAAAAAATGTATTTTTTTCACTTTTATCTAC
>JAEIIL010024905.1:0-15811 GCA_018905715.1 Drosophila lini | reverse complement strand
TTAAAGAACTAGTTTTATTTGTATTGTTTTATAAAATAAAAAATTAAAGAAGAATCAGTATAGTCAAGTGGTAGGGTATCATAAATCGTAAATTAAAAACAATATTCTTTCTAATATCTACACACATAATAATATTATTCATATTTTAAGATCCCCCTCACAAATAACCTCAAGGTAAAAGTATCTGTATCTAAAAATGTAAATATTCCATAAAAATATGAAATCAAATCCCCTGAGAATTTCAAGTAACCCATTCTTCGCTTTGGACAAATGTGGAAAAACTAGCGCGACGGGGACTGGAAATGTGCCGTCCAGCGATTTCCGATCCGATCGACAAGTGTGTGGAACGCAGTGCCTGATGAACGGGGTAAGTGGCCACAAACAAAGATAGAGACGAAGAGGGAGAACCAGAGTGGAAGAGGGAGCGAAAGAGGAGCCGCCGTTTGTGCAAGAATGCTCCACAAGCGTCATTAACGTGATTCCAACTCGTTTTCGTTTCCTTATCTCGAAAACGTAAACGAAGCTGCATATTTGCGTGTATATGTGTTTGTGCTGGAAAATTACCTGCAAAGGTGCCGCCTTTCTGCTAATTGATAAGTTCATATTTATCTATACAACCTCCGACAAGTAATTAACTATGTTAATTTTAGGGAAAATTGGGCAAATCGCTGCTTCCTCTTACCTGTCGCATCGGTGACGCACGCTGCCTGCGTCGGCAGCGACGGCGGCAGAGCGCCTCGCTCTCCTTCTCTCTCGCACACAAACGTGTTGCGCTCACCAACACCAGAGCAGAATTGCACAGCTGAGCTTCGCAAATGCAACGAATGTGAGGCACAAAACAGAGAGCCAAAGAACAGAACGACGCTGTTGTGTCAATTTGTTGTTGCTGCTGCTTTTGTTGCTCTTTCACTGCTGCTTCTGCTTGTTGTTGCTACTATTTGGCACGTGAATCGACAATGGCATTTTTCAAATTCTTGCACTCATTCGCTCTTATGCATTTGTTTACGTCACTGTCACACACACACAAACACCCACGCGACTGAATGAAAGGCGCGTAACGCGAGAGCCCGAAAGAGCGAATGGGAGAGAGCGAGAGACGGACGAAAGAGCGACCAATTTGGCAAGCCGCAAATAAACAAATAATTTATTTATCTGTCTCGCTCTGGCCCCCAAACACGGGGCGATTATTAAACAATAACTAATGCCAGCGCAGTTTCGCAATGGTTTCTGTGTTGCTTTTGGCATTAAGGTTGCCCGCAGCCCGACACTAAACAATACGAAAATCGAAATTTCCACTCGCGTTTACTTTTGTTTTTGCCCTGCGAACTCTGGCTTCTTTTGGGGCGATAAGCAATGGCGATTATCTGCGTGTCCTCCTGTCTCGCCCGCGAATTGTTGCTGCTCTCCGGTTGAATTGTTTAACGCACATCTTACAGCATTTTAATGATTTTCGCCGCGCACCGACGCGGAGGAGAGAACCGAACGCGTTGAAAATAAAAAAAATTATGTCTTTGTTTTGGTGGCCAGTGGGGTTGTTGATAATACCAAAATATATTTTTGTTTGGTTTTTTTTGATATTTCTCCCTTGGTCACTCTGAATCGAAGCAAAATGTCAATTTACATGCTTGGGGTAGAATTCTCGTGTAGAATGTAGAGTGTTCGAAGGCGACCCGAACAACCGAACCGAGAGAATTTGTTCGACGAACGTGTTTGAATGTGAAATTTTGTTGCTATTTTCATCATTTCGAGCCAGTGCAATCGATAATTGGCGCGTAAATCAAAAAACCTAAGATCGGCAATTAACTACTTTTTAATTTATTTCGTTATTAAGGCACTGATTCGAACAAAATAAAAAACCTACATGTTAAGAATTAAATTTGCTAATGATTTAATTTGATTTTGGGCAGTTTTGAGCAGCGCTGGTACCTACATTTTCCATAGGAAATATGGAGTCCCCAGCTTTTCTAAGATTTCTCACCCCCATAGAGGATGTACCGCTAAGCACGGTATATCAAACGAATTGGAAAACTAATTATAATTTTCTATAAAAATTTGAACAATATCCTTAACCAGATTTTGAGAAATTCTAGTGTTTCTCTTATCCGACCTCATTATTAACACTGGTTTGATATCGATAGGCTCCCACGCCCTATCGGTGAATCCCCGCTAATATTTCCTATTGACAGTGGTTCAAGAGAAAACCCCACCCCCACAACTAGCGTCCCATCGCTAGGTGCTTGCTCATCTCTAGGGCGCCACAATTCTCGCGCTAATTTCGATCGTTTAAGAAGCGAAACAATGGATGATCAAAGGGTCAAAGTGCCAAGGTATGTATTAATATATACTCCAAACTGTTTCCTTTGCTAATAACTACCCTCAGGAAGGGTACCTTCATCTTTCCCGTAACATTTTCGGACTTCAGACGCTCCGTCAACAAAGAGGAGGTGCTCCGCTTAACAGGCATTGCAAAGGAGGATCGGAAGGCTATGCTTGCCAACGTAAAACAATGTGAAGCCGTTTTGAAAAAGTTCTACCACAAGTTCTATATGTACCCCGATCGGCTGTCTACCGCCTTTTTTAAAGACACATCCTCGCAGTTGTTACAGGAGCAGCTCCTCAAGCACGGTGAGCCCTATGATGAATTGGCCAAAAAAACAGTGGAGAAACATGCCACGCGGGATAAGAGGTTAGCAAAGAAATGTTCGATTTCCCGCGAATGCATCTTAAAAATGTTTCTACTCAGTAAATGCGTCGTCAGCTTTTATGTGTTTGAGAAATACTTGGCGAATATGTACGACATTGTGGGGCACCTTATGCAGCACGACAAGGAGTACATGCACTTGTCCATCAAAGAGTGCACTCATGCCTTGTATCTTGACTTCTACCTCAAGCCGGAGATCCGCGAGAGACACAAGTTCAAGTGGCGACTGTGTAACATGGCCATGCATAAGCGCCTGCTCAGCATACCCAATAAGGAGTATGCCCAGGAGCTGCGAAGAACCCTGCCTCCTAAACAGGCGAGAAATGCCTTTAATATGGTCGTCGAAGAGGTGATAGAGTTAAGTGACGACTCAGAAGCAGCCTGTAATATGGAAGAAACACCCGTCCATGCCGTGCAGGTGGTTTCCCCAACAAAAGAAGGGTAATTAATGTTTGAGTCATTTTAAGTATGAAAACGTTTGTTAATAATTAATTGTGAAATTTAAGCGAACCATCAGCAGCTGATGTACTGAGACAGTCACTCGAAAATAATAATAATAATATAGAAACACCAACCATGATCCACCAGTCAGAATTAGACGTCGAAGACGAGGTGATAGATGTTGATGACGACTCACAAGCACCCGTTCTACGAGAGAAGAAGCACTTAGACCATGCCGTGAAGGTGGTTTCCCCGCCAAAAGAAGGGTAATTAATGTTTGAGTCATTTTAAGTATAAAAACGTTTGTTAATAATTAATTGTAAAATTTAATTTGTATTATTATTTAAATAATCCTATTTGATTTTCAGTAAAACATCGTCAATTGTTCGCAGTCAAAAAACCTTCGCAAAGTGAGTGCAGAAATGTATTTATTTTTAAAGCAAAAACTAACTTTTAACATTGCAGTGGCGCTTCCTTTGAGTTCCACGTGACCTTTGCGACCTTCAAGCGGCACATCAACTACGATGAGATCCTCAAATCGTTGCGAGTTGCGTATGGCCAAAATGAGACCAACCAGAGAGATCGAGACAAAGAGTTATTTCATCAATTCTATTGCTCTTTCTACGTTCAAAAGGAGGTTCGCCAAAGCCATTCCTACCGATTTCAAAATACAGATGAAGAGCTCCTTAAGAAATTGGAAGAATATGCTGTGCCTCTGAACGATATGGCGAGGCAAACAATGTCGTCTGATCGAGCGAAGGATGAAACTCTGATTACCATCTCGGGCATCGCGTACCGATTTCCGGTATCCTTTAAAACATTTCAGAAGTACATTAACTATGAAGATCTCAAGGTTGGTCTTGCAAATGGTCTAGCTGTGAAGAAAAAGAGTGCAGAGGAGCTGGCGGAGATTCTGGGGGACGAATGGATTTGCCTGCGCCTATTGCGGCGCTATTATCTCTCATTTTACACCTTATCCAATATTAGGAATAAGCTGGAATACAACTTTAATGCTGCCCCACCGGAACTCTCCGAAAAATTACTCGAATGGGCAAAGCCAATTAACGAGTCCACTGTGCCAACGCAGCCTCAGGATCAGACCAAGCAAGGAGTTCCTAGTGCTCATTATACCCCGGATTCTACGCAAAAAGGAATTTCAGAATTAGTTGAACAAGAACTAAGGCAATCGGAGAACAGTATTGAAGCCAAGTCAACTAGGGAGAAGAATAAAGAAGGCAAGGCAACTAGTGATCAGGACATCGAAGAAAGGGCAACTAGCGAAAAGAATAAGAAAGCCGATAAATCTCCACCAGTCCCGAAGAAACTAATAGATAACAATTCATCAAGTTCATCAGTTTCGGAAAAGACATCTAACACGGAGACCCACACAGCAAGTGTCTCAAATAAAACTCCAGGGGAGGCTGACAGAAATGTGAGCCTTTCAGATTCTACAAAAAAACTAGAGAGTTCATCAGAGATTACAAGACCTGTCAGCGATTCTGCAGCAGCTACGAATGTTTCACATCGGCAAACAAAAAGACAAACCATGTTGGAGGAAGCAAAGAAACAATTTTTTGCCGACAGCAGTCAGGTAAGAAACAGTAAATTGAAAAAATAATAAAAACACCTTAACCACTATCTAACCCTAAATAGGATCACAAAATGGCTAACTTGATCTGCACGAGTCAAGGTCTGAAGAGGTCAATTTGGCGGATATTGTACCAACTAACCTTGGGGGAATTCAAGACCTACACGAGCATACACAACGGCGAGGACTTGTACAGGAAAGATGAGGACCTACATCCCTACTACCAGCATGTGGTAGACAAGGGCAACTGGCCCTTAAATCTATACGTTAGGCTGCCCCTTCTGAGGCAGCTGCTCCACAGTAAGGGCGTGCATCTAGGCAGGCTGGACCTTGGCCAGCTATCGCCAAAGATGATGCACTGGGTAGAGGCGAAGCACACCGATTTCGATAAGATCGTTAAAATGCAGTTTAAAGAACGAACGGGCAAGGAAATCGATAGTATCGAGCAGTGGTTTCAAGAGCGTAAAGATTTCTATGATGCCTGCTGGCTCCACGATCACTGGATTTACAAAGTGCCTCAAATAACGAATGATGATCTGCAGGACGAGAGTTTTGTTAGAGACCTTCCCTTGCCCGATCTCAATGAAATTGTAATAAGTGAGTATTTATACCTTTGCAGGGGTATCATAATTTTAGGTTTGCTACGCAGTGAAGTGTATTCTTGATCAGCATTAACAGCCGAGTCGATCTATCCATGTCCGTCTGTCCGTTTCTACGCAAACTAGTCCCTCAGTTTGAAGCTATCTGAATGATATGCAAAGTCTTCTGACTACTCTCACTGCTATATTTATATTTTTAGAAAAAAAAAATGATCCAATTGCAAACTGCAGGGTTTTACCAACTTGGGCGTGCCAAAGTTAGCTTCCTTTCTTGTTAGCTTTACTTTTAAGGATTTTAAGCTTGTAATTAACGGTTTTCTCTTGGCAGAATCACTCGCTACTTCAAAGAGCGGACATGGAAGCCAGACTGAAGTTTTATCCATAACCTCAAGCTCTGACATGGTGCCAGGTGAGCCTTTTACTTTGAAATATCCCATTCCGAGACCAACCCTACCTTTTCTTACCTTCACAGATAGTCAGAGCTGTCCTTCTCAGCTCAGCAACACCTCGAGCTTGGTGGACTTTGCCAGCGTGGACATAGAATCCCAAGCGCCCAAAACTCCACTCGATTCGTTGGCTTCTCAAACTGAGACATTGGCTTCTGTTAAGCAGGAAGCTATAAATATCCTCAACAACCTGCACGCCATCTGCGACACGAATGGCTGCGAATGGGAGAACATTGGGTTGGAGGAGCAAATTGAAAACCTAGATTCCAGTGAAGAGGAAGGTTCTAGCTTGTCCTGTTTTGCCATTCCAAAGCCTTCAGAAATGATGTCGTCATACCAGTCGTTAGACTCGCTACTTACAGCCCCGATGTTTGAGGAGGAAGACTCTATCAACGTAGAGGAATCTCAGCCAGAGAAAAGCAATAACATTCAAGACTTGCCAGAGCAGCCTAAAGAGCCAGAAGTAACGTTTGACCCCAGTCCAACAGTCGCCGAGACCAATGGGATCCAGCCGCAGGTGCAACCCACAGAAAACCGCAAAAAGAAGCTGCCGGCCAGCAATGAGGTGCCCAGTAAGCGAGTTCGCAGCTATCGCTCGTCCTAGATGCCATACCGCCTGGCGTTACCGTTCGAAAGGTAAACCAAAATTACCAAGTTAGTAAGAATTTAAGCAAGGTTCAGAAGCCTACACTCCGCAGACAGCTATATCCCGTAAGCTGGAGCGTTTTTATTTTTTCGCATCCTTGACGGTGCAACAAATAATCCAGCACAGAATCGAGGGGCAGAAGGATCCCACCGAAGATCTCAGAAAAAGGATCCTACTTACGTTCATTCAAGAATTTAAAGAAAATAAAAGTTGATATCTTAAAATTAAATTAAATAGTAGTTAATTGCGATCTTAGGTTTTTTGATTTACGCGCCAATTATCGATTGCCGATATCTTGCACAAGTGTGCCATTGGCGACCAGCGTTGCCAGATCGTCAGTGACCGAGCGACCAAAAGTACCAGATCGTCCGCGTGTTTCATTTTCCCACCGTTTCATTTAAGCGCTCACCAACACTAGTCTTTAATGGGCGTAGAAATTCATTGATAAAAACAAATTAACTTAATTTTCGTAGTTCGGGGGGCGGGCCAAGGACCAAAAAACGAGGAGCATGTCGGGGCTGAAGGCGCCGTCGCTGCAATCGCTGCTGGAATCGGAGCGCGGCTCCACGGACAGCCTACTGGCCGAATCCCTGCAGCTGGACTTTGAGGATGTGAGTTAAGCCGGAAAACTGCGGTTTTTAACGATTTTATCATCAATTTTATGTCCCCAGCTGGATGATGCCGAGTTTGCCATACCGCCCACCGATGTCCTGCCCACTTTGGAGTCGGTGCTCAGCGAATTCGAGGCGGACTCGGATGTGGCCTCCGAGCTGGGAATGCCGGTTCACCATGCCACGCCCACACCCTCCATTGGCGACGATGCCACGATTAGGACAGATGGTCGCGGCGGTGGTGGCTCCATCATGCGGTACACCCTGCTCCATGGTATCTCCGCCCAGCTGACCTCGGCCGCGGAGCGTGTAAATGCTGGGGCAGCGAGTTCCTGTGCCGTGGCGGCCTTTATAGCTGTGGGCACCTCCCATGGCCACATCCTCAACTTTGATGTCACCCAAACGCTGCGCTGGGCCCACCAGGATAAGCACGGCCAGGGTGCGGTGGCCAGCATGGCCTTCAATGCGGATTCTACGCGGCTTTTGGCTGGTTTCTCGAGGGGATTGGTCACCATGCTGGACACGCACACAGGCGATGTTCTACGGGAGCTGTTTGATGTGATTACCCCAAATACGGGCGTGCTGCATGTGAAGTGGACCTCCCGCTCCTCGCTGGCTCTCTGTGCCGATGCCGGAGGCTCTGTCTGGTCGCTGAGTTTCACGAGGAAGCTGGGCATCCGTGGCTGCAGCTCGCGTTGCCTGTTCTCCGGTGCCCGGGGGGAGGTCTGCGCCGTCGAGCCTCTCATCATGGATGCTAATGGGAGACATGAACTGGATCAGTACTGCATCGTGGCTTTGGCCACGCTCTCCAAGTACTTTATCGTCACGGTGAGGCCCAGACTGAGGGTTATCAAGTATCATGCTCTGCAGGGACCACCGGATTGCCTGCCTTTGCTCGCCTGGCACTTGGTCTTGATTCAGGCAGCGGATACCACGCGCTCGGTGGATCCTGTGATTGTCGTCGGCCGGGGTAACCAGCTCTTCTTCCATCAACTCTTTGTCTCGAATGGAAGGATCACGCTGCTGTATCTGCGACATGTCCAGCTGCAGGGCAACCTTTTGTCTGGTCACTGGCTGGGTCCCAAGTGCGTGGCTTCGCTGGACACCTCGGAGGTACTGCATCTGGTGGATGTGCGATCGAGCAAGGAGCTGGAGTGCATGGATATGGCCAATGCCGGGTTGGTTTATGGCTCGGCGCAGTTCAAGGGCCTGGCCACTGGTGGCAATGTGTCGCCTGCCTTTGCCTTGGCGGGCTCCAATGCCTGTTACAACTCGGTGGTGTCCAGGGGCACCCAGCTGTATGTTTTGGGCGCCAGATCCTTGCATATTATAGGGGTGAGGACGTGGTCGGAGAGGATTAGCTATCTGGTGAGAAAGTTACTTAGAATCAAAGGGAAAAAACTTTATTTTATATTTTTCTTCCAGGTTAAACACCATCGCTGGCAGGAGGCCTGTCAACTGGCCCTGGATGGCTACTTGGCCTCCGTGGATCGCCCTCGGAAGCGTGCCCAGGCCAAGGAGCGCATTATTACCCTGTTCCAGGAGTACATAGCCAACTCTGCTCGGGCCCCCGACTACTGTCTCGGTTCCATAGTCAATTGCCTCATCACCGTGGGCGAACTGGACCTCCTGTGGTCACAGCTCTGGGAGAAGCTGCACAACACCAGCTCTGAGCTGTTCCTGCAGCACATTTCCGAGCACATTGAGCGCGAGACCATTAGGAGTGTGAATCCCTTGATCTCGCAGGCCTTGGTGGACTATTGGCTGGAGCATTCGCCGGCCAGGCTGGAGCAGATCATCCTCAAGCTGGACTGGATGTGTCTGGATTTGAATCAAGTCCTGAAGGCTGTGAAAAAGCATCGCTTGTATCGAGCCCAAATCTACCTCAATACGCAGGCTCTGAAGGATTATACAGCGGCGCTGACGGAGCTGCTGCCTCTGGTAACCCCCGAAGAGACGGATTTGGGCAATTGCCTGCTGGTCTATGTGTCCAGTTGTCTGGCGGGCAGGGGTTATCCCAGTGGGGAGATTCCCGTGGAGCAAGTGCATCAGGTTAAGCACGATGTCTTGAGATGTTTGACTTCGCAGCAGTCCAAGGAGACGGCTGGAGGAGATGAGCTGCCTTATCCTTACCTGAGAGCTCTGCTGAAGTTTGATACGAGGGAAACGCTGAATGTGATTTCGCTGGCCTTTCAGGAGAAGGAGTTTAGCAATGAGCTGGGCCTGTCGCATCGCAAGAGAATCATCAATTTGCTGCTGGAAATCATGACGCCTGAGAATGCCACGGTGAGTAGAGCTGTTACCTTCTTCTTTAATTTCTAAAATTTAAAGCTTGTCATCTTTTCAGTGGGCGGAGATTGGCTGCCTCTTGAACTTCATAGCCCAACAGATATCCATGCAGTGCTTACCCCGAGATAAACAACTCCTAGAGCGCGTTCTCAGCCACCTGGCTCAGGAGGAGATTGCCAACGAGAGCAGCCGCCAGCACTCGGAGCGTGAGAATGCCTGGCACGAGCTGCTCTCTTCCAATTGCCTGGCCGAGATCAGCAGCGATGAAGAGCAGCTTCTGTTAGCCGAGCGTGCCAGATGCTACTGCGTGGTGGAGTACCTCCTGGAGAAGCTGCAACGCTACGACACCATCCTGGATTGCTATATACGCAACGAGGCCCGGCACGAGACCATGTTTGCCTACATGGAGCGTTTTGTGGAAAACCCGGAGAGATGCATTTACGAGCAGCTGAAGCGTCATCTCAGGCAGCTCTTGGCCATAAATGACAAGGAGACAACGCGGCTGTTGGCCCTGCACTATCCCCAAAAGATTTCCGAACTCTTAGACAGCCTTAAGACGGAGGAGAGTCTACTGTATGTGTTCCTCAAGTGCCTCAACGAACGCCGAGCCAAGCTAGAAGCCAGCCAGCTGGAGCTCCTGCTGGAACTGCATTGCAAGTTGGAGACACAGGACGTGGTCATGGAGTTCCTGTGCTGCAACATCCGTCTGCTTCGGGATAACCTGGATCAAGCGATTGCCATAGTGGAAAGCCATCACCTGGACAGAGCTGTGATCTATCTGTACGAGATGCAGGAGAGCTACACGAAAGCCTTTGAGTTGTCCATGGATCTGCTGAAGGCAACCACGGGACAGGAAGCTGTGGAGGAGGCCAGGGTGTTGCCTTCTCTGCTGGCGAGATCTGTGCATGTTTTGCCTGCGGCGGAACTGGAGCGCTGCTGGTTTGTGCTGCTGCAATATGTCCTGCCCAAGCAGGAGTTCCAGTCGATCAGCAAGTCCCTGCTGCACGAGGCCTCGCACCACATCGACCTTCACAACCTGGTCCAACTGATCATGAACACCCACAATGTGTCCAGCAGCTTTGGTGACATCAAGGACCTGCTCATGGGCATGCTGGATAGCTCCAGGCAGCAAACGGAGGCCCTCAGAGGCAGTGCCGACATGCAGTGCCACGGTCTCCACCTGGAATTCCGAAAGCATCATCGTGAGGCCCGGCGTGGCCTCTGGGTGACCACTACCAAGTGCTCGCTGTGCCGACAGCGGCTCTATGAACAGAGTCAGGTGCTCATACTGGGCGGCTGTGGGCATGGCCTGCACGAGGAGTGCCTGGAGGATGCGGAAACGACGCTTGAGGAGTGTCCTCGCTGCTTTACGGCGATGCAGGAGCAAACTTTGGCCTTGCCGCGTCCAAACAAGAGCCTGATCAGCATTTCCAAGTCCTTGGAGATGGGTGCTTTGCAGCTGAAGGCTCCGCCCAGGCGATTCTGTTAGTTTATTTCTTATTTCCTTGTATATTCCATTATTATTCCTCAGTGTATTTATTTTACAACTCTGTGTATTGTATTGTATGTGTAAGTAAAGCAATTGCATGATAAATGTGAGTTTTTGTGGGGGTATTAGGCATATTTTTTAGATTATTATTATTATTATTATTATTTTATTTCCAGCTCTTATTGCAGTATCCAAAATTTCTGAAATTCTTACTTAAAATTTTATTTTTAAAAGAAGTAACCTTCTAAAAATATTAAGCAATATTATTTATTTATTTTTTTTTTTTAATAAAATATTTACAATAAAATATCAAAGTATAAATACTCTTTAGAAATTTTGCATTCCAGGAACCCTGCCTTAGCTCACAGCTGGTTTTATAGAGTTATCAGCGGGAAAGGTGTTGTTGTAATGCTGTATAAACTCCGTACATTGTTCGGCTGTTAAATAATATATATATCAGTTTAAAAATCAAGAAATTAATTTTAAAAATATAATACCTACCCTTGGGAAAAGACAGAGTCTCATAGAGTTTTAAATTCCTCATTTGAAAGAACCTAAAAACGCTGTGAAAAATCAAATCATCCTTGGTTTTATGGGCGGCCTCCAGGAACTTGCGAGCAGGGACTTTGTCCAGGCCCAAAGAGTTTTTGGCCAGTCGTAAAGCATCTATAACCTTGCCCTGTCCCAGCATGACTTCAATGATGATCTAAAAATATATAATTAAAATGTAAAAAATATATAAAATAAATACATACATTACATATATATAAATATAACCAAATATATGTAATGTACCCACCTCATGCGCCTGAATCCTGCCCAGCATATCGATGGCCACCTGGGATATAGCCGTGTCCACATCCGAATGGGCCAGCAAAAAGCAGGCCACCGCCTTGGACTCCAAGAGCATTGAATAACTGACCAAGCGCCTCAGAGTGTCAAAGCTGCGATTGTTTATAAGCTCACTCACAATCATCTTGCTTAGCTCCTCCTGGGCGGCAATGTTGAACTTGTTCAGGGATTGCAGGTAAAGCATGAGAATGGATTCCGTATATGATCTTCTGGCGATGCGCTGGAAGATCTGCACCATGTCCAGCTGCTCAATGAGCACAATAGGAGGCGTGGACTGCTTCAACGTGGAAGTCTTGACATTTGAGGGCTGAGCTGTTTGGTTTTGCAGCTCCAATTGCACCCAGGATCTACAGAAAAACAGAGTTAAATAGAGGAAGGTCACGTGCTACTCCTTACCTACGCATATATCTTGTTAATCTTGCTGAAGATGGTCTCCAGCACTGGCAGCATGGAGCCCTTGTACTGATCATCCACCAGCTGAGCCACAACCTTCAGCAAGGCCTGCTTGCCATTGCTGCGCTGCAGCAGAAACTCGGTGAGGCGAATGCGATCGGAAATCAGGTTACAAAGAGGCTCAATGCACAGGTTCAAGTACCACATGCAGCCCAACTTGGCATCGATGACTATGTTGGGCTGGAACAAAACCCAGTGTGTGGAGTCTGCAGGGGATTAGAGATTTAATAGGGGTTTTTAGAGGATGTTTTTTTAAACCTTTACTCACACAACTCGCACTGGAGAATCTGCCCATCAGGCGACAAGGAAGGCAGCTTCAAGCCAAAAGGTTTAATGGAACGACCTGGCGTTAAAGGCGCATGATGGGTAACATCATTAATAACCTCGCCGGGCAGGGATATATCGAACAGGAGGGATGTCCCAGTGGCCTGGTGATGCACCACAATCAGGTTGTCCACTGTATTTATGGCAAATCTCCCGACAAGACTTAAGCGAAGAATGTGGCACTTGCGGGGAGCCAGTCCTGGGCCATTCAGTAGATGCACCTCGACTTCCATCTGTCCAGAGCTGCTGTTTTGCTGCAAAATGAGCACAGCCAGAATGCCATAGACCTGACCCAGGGTCACCTTGCTTTCCTGGACATCGCGACTTGGGGAACCCACTAATAAAAAGGATTTTTATAACAAGGCCCAAAAGTACCCCGAATCACACTCACAATCCACTTTGGGCAGCTTGGTAATGACCTTTTGCTTCACCAGCACTGGAATCAAAGAGTTGCCTTCACTGGTGCAGAGCAGCGCCACATTGGCATCGCAGCACCAGGCAAACCACTTGATGCTGATGCTCAGGGACTTCACAGAGCGAACCTGTCTCTTCTCCGCCACTACGGTGTACACCTCCACTCCCGTGTTCGAAATAAGAGCCACCTCTCGGTTGTGGACCCACACAAAGCCATGTATGGTGGTCTTCACCTGGTGGGTGATAATGTCCTGCAGCAGCGGTTGATCTCCGTTGAAGCAAATAAACTCCACGGCATTTTCCTTGCGTTGCACGGCCAGGATTTGGTTGTCCGGCGAGAACTTGATGGAACGGATGTCGCCACCCCGGTCGTTCATGCAAAATGAGATGACGGTATCCTCGGTGGGCCCGGGGCCCTTGACCACCACCCCAGTGGCTCCTCCCGAGCGAACTGCAAAGATCTTGAAGAGGAAAAGGCCTTTAAGTGATTCATTGCCTGTTTTTTAAAGTTGTTTTCCGGCTTACCTGCTTGTTGGAATCATCGAAAAAGACATTGGTTAACTGGCTCACGGCATCGAATCTTATGGGATTAGGGGATAGCTCTATATAGTGTATTCCATTTGAATTATCCATTGCTTTTAAGAGGAAAGATAACAAAAACAAACGTCGCAGCTAAACTCTGCTAGCCACCCACTATTAGAGATGTGAGTTGAACAGGAGGCCTAGAGATGGGTCACGAGAGAGTCACGCAAAGTAAGACAAACAAACAAAATCTCTGTATTCTCCTATATAATTCTAAATTATTTTAAAATAACAAACAAATAATTCAATTTATTTGTTATATTTAACTGCACATCTCTAGGGCTTCTTCAAACCGATATATCGCTTGTCCCACCGCCTGCTCATTATCGATACATCGAAGATTAACCGCAACCACAAAAAGCGATAGTATCGCTGTGAAAATTGATTTTTTCCCACCCCCATTGTACACAAAAACAAATAAGAAGAAGCAGACGCAAAACTTTGATTTCATTTAAAATTAAATGAAATGGGACACCTGGACAAGTGCCGCGTCTGCTTTACGCCGGTTGCCCGGGATGACGAGGCCTACAACCTGCTGGAGCAAGAACAGCTAGCCGTAAAGTTCTCGGATTGCACGGGCTTGGTGGTGGATCCTGCGGATGCCCATATCATTTCCAGCGAGATCTGTTGCCAGTGCTACGAGCAGTTGGAGCAGTACCACGGCTTCCGGGCCCAGTGCATCACCGCCGACAGGAAATGGCGGATGAAAAGAAGGGTGGGGCGGAGGAAAGTAATTCGGGAGCAGCATCTGTACTTGGAAGAGGACCAGGAAGAGCCAGAGCAGGAAATGGTTGAAGAACAGGTAATGGAAGACGAAGAGGAAATGGAAGAAGAACAAGAAATGGAAGAAGAACAGGAAATGGAAGAACAGGAAATGGAAGAACAAGAATTGCAAGAAGAACAGGAACTGGAAGAACTGCAATTGGAAGAAATACAGAAAGAACTAGAGGAACAAATAGAAAAGGAGATGCAAAAAGAACAGGAGGAACACAACCAGGAAGATCAAGACCAGGAGGACCAGGATCAACCTTCCCTTCAAGCGACCGAGCTGATCCTTTGCGATGGCAACCTAAGTCCCAAAAAATCACCGCAAAAAGGAAAAAAAAGAGTTCAAAGGAAGTCTTCGCCCAAGAAACCAGCAAAGAAAGCCAAAGAAAAGGTTAGCCAAATTCCTTAAAAAATTAAAACCTACAAAATAAATCCCTAAACAATTTAATTTCCTTCTCTATACTTCAGGAAACCGCTGTCAGCTCGACACCCGAACTGCGCTACATGTGCGAAATGTGCTCGCAGGAATTCGAGGATTACAAAAGCTTCATCAACCACACAAAAGAGCACGATGGTCGCAGTCTCTATCACTGCTCGGAACCGGGCTGCAAGGAGTCCTTCAATCGTTACGAACAGTGCAGGCAACACGAACTGCAGCACGCGGCGGAGGGCACACGGTTCATATGCGGGGAGGAGGGCTGCCACAAGATGTACCGGCACAAGGCTTCCCTCAAGCAGCATCAGAGCAAGGCCCACGGCCTTGGAGACCCCCCAAAGACCCACGTGTGCGAGTTCTGCGGCCGAGTGTTCAAGAATCTGGCCGCCTTAATTTACCATCGGTACACGCACAGCGACCAAATGGAATTGCCCTTCGCCTGCGAGATGCCCGACTGCACGCTGAGGTTCATCAGCCAGGAGAAGCTCCGCATCCATATGATGCGGCATCAGGGCATCAAGAACTTCAGCTGTCCCCATTGTGGCCTAAAAAAGACCACAAAGAATGAGCTGCGACTGCACATTAACTGTCATACGCAGGAGCGTAGCTGGCCGTGCAAATTTTGCTCCAAGGTCTGCAGCAGCTCCACAACACTCAAGAAGCACGTGAGCACCATTCACGAGAAGAACAAGCACTATGCCTGCAGCTACTGTGAGAAGTCGTTTGCCAGTTCGACTACCCGAAAGTATCACGAGATGACCCACACGGGCGAGAAGAATTTTGAGTGCCAGGAGTGCGGCAAGAAGTTCATACAGCCGGCTGCCCTGCGGACTCATCGTTTGATCCATGTAACGAAGGCGGTTACAGATGGAGAAACATCGGCTTCTGGCGGCGAAACATTGGTGACTTCCATTCCTCAAATTGATGTGGGTACTCCTGTAATAGTGGCTCAACTACAGCCGGCTTATACTATACTCCAAGTGACCAGCTTGGGTTATCCGACAATATAAAGATGTCTAGAGACTGTGCGTGGCTTCTGCATCTATTTTTGTTTTGTTTTTAGTTGTTTTTGAGTTTATTTAGCTTTACCTTTCAAAGTGATTCTAGTTGAATTTCATTAATTTTATTAAGTTTTTAAGTTGTTTAGTTATTTATTTTGTTAAGTTTAATTT
>JAEIIL010024894.1:5445-28221 GCA_018905715.1 Drosophila lini | reverse complement strand
TTCGAAATTCCCGGGGACTGTCCCGGGGGATTGGTGCGGATTCCTGGCGGATTTTCGAGATCCTCGCCAGGAGTACCCTATGTATGAAAGTTCCTCGCCGCGTTGTATGGACGGTCCCGCGGGATTCCGCGGGAACCTAACCCGGTGCCCGGAGGAATCCTTGGGGAATCCGGGAGGAATGGAACTGAAGGGTAATCACTCTTTGACTGACTCTGACTTGAGGTAAATATATACATATATATGTATGTATGCAAATGAGAATCTCCAGCCAAAGCGAAATGCGCAACACACAGTTGCCTCTTTATTTAGACGTTAATTCGCCGTTTGGCATTGCAGAGGGAGGTAAGCTGAGGGGGGGGAGGAACAACAAAGCGAACAGAACAAACACACCGCTATGAGATCACACGCTCTTAAACTATTTATAAACGCAAAATATAAACAAACTACCGATGAGTACGCGTCACCGCCGACAATTGCAGCCTTGATGGTGTGTAGTGTCCACCCCCTCAAATGGGGAAGGGGGCACGGGCAATGTATATAAACATGCAAAAATATGATATGTAGCCCTCAACTTGGCACACTTACTGGCTAGGATGACGCTTTTGTAGCCGATAATCAGTAGGCCAAAGAGAAGGGCCGCAGTCTTGATTCGTGGGTCGAAGGCTAGTGCCACCACGCCCACACGCCCCTTTGCCGTGGGTTCCGCAACGCCCGCGTACTGCTGAAGTCTTGGATAAGAGGTCTTCGGAGTGGAGGTATAGATCCGTGCGCTCGGTTCTCCGTTTGTTTTACTTCTGGCAGCGGGCGAGGAAATCCCATTGGTTTTGTTTTTCAGCTGCTGCCCGAGCGTGACGTCAGGGCACTCGTTGCTTGCCTCCACCTGCATTTTGTTGTTTTGCCGGTGTTTACAGTTATTGGAGCAGCCTTTGTTCAAATCCCTTTGTTGGCAACAAGCCCCGCTGTCTGCATCCACTTTAAATTGGTGCACAAAACGTTAAATTTAATTCACAAAAACAAATAATAAACAAGAAAAAGAAAATCACACACACCCCCGAAAAAGTGCAATTGGACTAGTGGTGGGCAAACATAGTGACGCTTGCCGATGTGTTGCACTTGCCTATCGATAGTTCGATGCG
The DNA here is from genome assembly GCA_018905715.1 of Drosophila lini. Taxonomy (NCBI): domain Eukaryota; kingdom Metazoa; phylum Arthropoda; class Insecta; order Diptera; family Drosophilidae; genus Drosophila; species Drosophila lini. Next base: position 27,085 of record JAEIIL010024894.1, on the reverse strand, counting down.
TATCGGAATCGAAAACTTGAAGTTAAATTCAATTGTAAAAGAATTCCAAATAATCATGTTTTTATGTTTATTTTATAATTGAAAAACAGTAATAATAGTTAATGTACACGCTTTTGTTTTTAAGTTAAATGTGTGTGTGTATTTTTGTTTGTTTCATTTATATTATTGTTATAATTTTATTCCAATCCTTACAACATTTTCGATCTTTGTTTTTCAAATACATTTTTAATGCATTCGCGTCGTCGCGTCTAGCTCGTAAAGTATGTATTATGTATCATGATTGTTGGTGTATTTTATATTAACTAAAAGTTAACCGCGATCATAGAAAAGTTAATTTTAATTTCTTAATAAGGCTCTGTTTACGTTTTCATTACTTTACGCGTCGTACTTCAACTAATGCTCTTCAGTTTCTTTTCGTTTATTCGATATACAATGAGGCCTACAACTAAGGTAGTAAAATCCAACCAAAAGGGGGGTCACAATTTAAAAACATAATTAAAAATTTAAAACTGATAAATAATTAATTTTATAGAGATATGGTTAACAAATCCGACGACACATTACGCGATTTTACGGTGTCTCTCTTGCTCGTTTTCTAAATGGAATATGGTACAAATTGGATTGCGAATCGGAATAATCTGAGGAGGGTTCCAAGAGTGATCTGGTTCTGATTGGTGCATGTTGTAGGTAGTGTCGGTTTAACAACTATCGTAACTCCGCCGTATGACTTAAATATTTAGTTAACTTAGGCGCCTAGACTAACAGTAACTAAACTAACAATTATGCGCTCGCTCAAACAGCTCTCCCCCTACAGCCTCTACGATTTGGCTGTGGCGGCTCCCGCGCGCGTTCTTTTGGCCGTTGGCTCTGTGGTGTCTGCTGCCCGTATGTTGTCGAACATTTTATTCTCCTAAGAAAAAGGAACCAAACTTTTAAGAAACCGTTCTAGTATTCTATAAAATCTTCACCGCTTACCTGCGGATTCTCATCATCCATAATCGACGCCGGTTCCGCTGGCCTCTTTGTAGCTGTGGCCGCGCGCGATGTGGCCGTGGCACCGCCTTTGCCAGACGGCTTGGCGCCCACCGTATACACGTCCAGCGGTATATAGACCTCGTTGTTCTGGAAGTTGGCGACGGAAGGCTGCTTATAATACATTTCTGGCAGAGCCAGCGGCATGGAGAATGTGGTGGTGTTGCCATCGAATGGACTGAATTTGGAGTCGATAATGTACATGGCGAGATCGCAGAGTGCCCACATTTTCTAATAACCAAAGAAAGGAAGCTGTTAAATAGGTAGCTCTGGTCAAGTGTAAAGCTACTTACATAATTGTCACGCTTATCCGAGCCCTGGCTAAACTCGCGAACCTTTATCAGCTGCAGCAGCTGCTTGTAGAAGCTGTGGACAAACGATTCGCGCTTAGCCATCAATGGCTCTAAAACGAACCGCAAACACTTCTCCATCTTGCGCAGCTGGACGTAGTCCTCGTGGTTCGTGAAGCGGGGATCGTGGACCAGCACGGGAATGGCGAAGGCCAGCATGTAGTCAGGTAGAATGTGCAGGGATTGTGATTCCGTTGAGCTGTCGGGTGCTGCAATAAGGTTTGGATTAAAATTGTCCACAAGGAGCTACAAATATTTACATGTCATCGCCACAGTCTTGAGATATTCCCGACGTTTGTTCACGTCCGTTTCCACATAGTGCCGCACCAGGTCTTGTAATCTACGGAAAAGAATAAGGAGTTAATGGCTACAGGATCTACTTGAATTTACCCACTTTCTGTCCGTCTCCAGACCAGCCAGTACATACAAGCCCATAAAGTCCAGGGGCAGGCAATTTCTAGGCAAACTCCTGCCCAAACCCTTGTGCAGTTTCCTGGCAAAGATTTCCCGCACCTCCGGCACAGGATCCGCCTGGAGAAAAATAGAATACAATGCTCAACTATTTCTGTAGTGGAAAGAAAGAGGTAAGATCGCTTACCATCAGCTGGGAGAGCTGCAAAAACTGTTCGGCACTATACTGATCGCCCACGCCCTTCTGCTCACAGACTTTGAGCATTGCACAGGCCGCTCCCAGACGCAGCCAGGATTTCTCGGCTCCGCACAAGCGGTTCTGGCCGAGGAGATCGCCTCGCTGGTTAACGAACGCGGCCAGCATGCGGAATGTTTTCTGGGCGGCATGCTCATCGGTACGGAGGCCCAAAAGCCAGCGGGCCATGGTCTTAAGGGCGTCTAGCTTGCACAGCGTATCCGGGGGCAGTTCTTCTTGGGCACACCAATCGCTTTCCTCGGGCAACTCGTAATCCCGCTGCATTGGGACCTCCTGAATGAGCAGTTCCTTGACAATGCGACGTGCAATCATATTTTTGATGGGCGTAAGGAAGGCCTGCGGCATATTGTAGGCAATGTGGCCCAAGGCCACGATCTTTGTGCGTTGATACTCGCAGTTGGGCGTCAGTTTCAGACGCAGCGTCTCGATTATCTCATTGAAAATGGGATGCACTGTCTGAGTTGTGGTAGACGCACTACCAGAGCCACCAGTCGCTCCATCTGTGGCCGCCGATGATTGACTGTTTACGAAAATACAACGCACCGCATGCTTGGCCTGCTTGGGAGTTCCTATCAGTGCAAAGTCCCGACACACAGGGGCCAACTCATTCAGAATGACCGGTGTGGCATCGTCTATCAGGGGCTGATAACGTCCCAAATGGGTGAGCGTCTTCAGCACCAGGGGAGCCACATAGTCGTTCTCGTAGCTCAGCAGGGAAATCAAGTGACGCAGTGAGGTGTCGGTGAAGAAGTGCGCCGAGAACACATAGGAAAGCATCTGGAAGTGAGGAAACAACTTGGTAATATTCTTGGTTTCTCCATATTTATGAAGGAAACTCACACTTAACAGCTTGAGACCGCGTTCGCCCGCCTCCTGGCGCGATATTCCAATCTCATCGCACATGGGACCACCCTCAATGCACTGCTCGATGAGGCTGCAGAGTGAGATAAGAGGATTTAGCCTGGGATCAGGCTACGCTTGCTTTGCGGCTTACCTAATCAGCACGCCAATGGATTCCTTGTCCACCATCACGGACGCCACACGCTCAATCAGCATCTTGACCGTGTTGTAGTACAGATTGGAATGAACATGGGCGCCCAGCTTTTTCAGGAGAACTCCCATTGTATCGGCGCATTCCCGGCAGCTGACGTCGCGCTTCAGCACAATGTTAATGCAGCGCAGCAGCTGGGCATCCTTGCGCAGGTGGTTGCTAAACTGGGTGAGGTACTCGGCCGCTTTCAGGGGATCGGGCAGCAATCTGTAAAGACAGAGCATTAGTTTCCATACTCCAGAAACACGATTCCATTTCAAACGCACTTGGCAATGGTGGCCTGCTTGGCGCTCAGCTGGTTGAGCACTCGCGGCGTAAACTCCTTGGAGTGATGCAGCTTTATCCAGTCGCTGACCGTGTTCCGGGTCTTCATCTGGTTCTTTTGCAGCTCAACAAAGGCTTTGGTGGCATTAGCATCCAGGTCGCCGAGCAGGTGGTACAGCTTCTTCATGCGCTCCTCGGGAGCCAGTTTGTAGGGCACCAAGCAGGTGATAAGCAGGCGCTCCACAAGCAAGCGATCCTCCAAGCCCACCTTGTAATAGCCATGCAGAATCTTGTTCTTGATCCAGTCTACTCGCTGCTTGAGCTCGGCACTCAGATCGTTGGGTTCGCATATCGCTCGCTTGTAAATGTAGGCCAGCCCGTTCATGGCGTCTCTCCGTATCTTGTACTTCTTGTCCAGTGTTCTTTCGCGCACAATCTCCAGCAGATCGGGCGCCTCCAGAACCAGATTAAAGTCCCGTTTGGCAGTCTCGACAATGGCCATTACCACTTCGTGGCGGACCATTTCGTCCAGGTCGTGATTCCTTAGCCGCAACTTCTCGGTGATATCGGTTTGCAGGTGCGGATGATTGAGGAGGAAGTGCATAGACGACTGGACGCACTTGACGCGCACGGGCTCGGTGATGTCGCAGAAGCGCCCGAAGAAGATTTTCAACAGGTTTTGATATTTCTTTGACAGCTGCGAGTCCTTCTCGGAGAACATGCGAGCCAGGAGTGTGGTGGCCTCTGTGGAAATATATATATTACTTAATAATAGAAAAAAAGGTATGATGATAATTGATTTCTTACTCAGCCTTTCACCATCGTCCGTGGACAGCAACTTGTTTTCCAGCTGTGGCAGCACTGAGATGAGCAGGTCTCCATTGATGCGATTAAGCTCATAGATGACATCGTAGATTTTGTTTGTTATGGACAGTCTGGTGTTGGGCTTATCAATAACCAAAGCGCGATTGAAGAACTAAGAGAGATAAAAGCGATATCTTTAGACCTAAGCCCAAGCATACTGAAGGTAATATCTTACCATTTTAATGGTGGACTCCAGAGCGTCGCCTGTTTTGGTCAGGAGCTGCTCCGTCAGCTGGCAGGCATACTTGTTGTTTGATTTGTGCGGCTCCACAATGTTGATAAGTATAAGGTCTAGCAGTTCCACTGAGAGATTATCCGCTTCCGTAATCAAAGGACTCAGGACGTCTAGGAAAAAATTGGTGACCTTGGCACTGTGCTGATCGCTGCAAAAAATATATTATATGTACTTTATTTTGTGGATCTATAACTTAAAACGGTGCGCGCAGCTTACTTCACAATTTTAAATATAGTGCTGAATAGTTCCTGGAAGATCTCCTGGCAGTCCTCCAGCTCGAAACACATGTTAAAAGATTTCACAAATGCCAGATTCTCTAGCAGATAAAAGTAACGCTTGAAGGACGGATCGCGCGGGTCCTTCAGCCCGTGCAGTTGCTTGATGAAAAACTTAAAAATGGTTTTGATTTGATCTTGCTCCTTGTAGGGCGCCTCGGGGGCGTACACACGCAGTACATCTGCCACGCAGCAGGCAATTAGCAGCTGGACATCGCGGGACTGGTGCTGCATGAAGAAGTCATCGAGCAGGTGAAGCGCCAGCGGTATGTACTGCTGGTAAAGATTGTCGTCCTGGTCCATGGTCTGCAGCACATTGGCAAGGGTCTGGGAAGGGTTTTTTGGGGTAACTCTGGGAGTAAAAGATAAGTGCAAGAACTCACCTTGAGTCGCCGTATCAGCTCGTCGGTACCAAGATCCTCGACCAGCGGCCGACATCCGTTGGGGTACACAATGTCCGCCATCCTCGCAGAACGCGAAGGAAGCTACCGCTACCTGCAAGCCAGAGGATTCAGTGGGCGCGTAATAACAACAATTTTGGCGACCCCCAAACAGTGAAAAATCGGAGGAGGGTGGCATTGTCAAGCCATAAACACACACAGGCACTCAGTCAGCCCCCCACTCACACACACGCACATCGCAGCGCAGCAAAGCACTCACACGGACATTGGCGAATTCGGTCGGTGCAGCGCTTTTTCCCAAGGCTTCCCAGCCAACAAAACGGGCAGCCAGCACACGAATTACCACGCTCGACTCTGCCGGAGCACTATCCCAGCATTTTATGCTAATAGGAGACGCTGTTTGGCTTTGCTTTCTTACTTTTCACAATGACCAGGCAGCGGCAAAATTTTTTGGCAATTTTGCGAGCCGCTGCTAACACACTCCGCCTAAGCCCGACAACGGATAATCACTGCACTCTGGTTAAGATCGCGAGGGTACGTCGCTATGTACACATGTTCAGCCGCTGGGATTGTTTGGTTTTGCGGCGCGTATGTTGTTAATAAAAAGAAAAACTCTTGAGCATTTATGCGGAGTGGCACGCCATTAATCCACGCACGAAGCGTTGCCAGATGGCGGGAGTAAATGTGGCAATGCCTCGGTTGTCATCGATAACTAGGGGACGATTATCGGATCAGCTGTTTGCCTGTGACGTGTTGTTGGTGTCAAAGGTGGGCACAAGACGCGTGACGACTCACGATAGAGGTGGCAGTTTGAATAAAAGTTAGTGTTCGTGTAGGGACAAAATATCCTGTATTTAAAAAGACCACAAACTGTACCATTAACATTTAACCATTAACTAAAATATGTTTTTAATTAACAGTTTGAAAACCTATATATTACAGTTTCAAAATAAAATAAAATAAATAAAAATAGTTGCTTGGAGGCAAAGGCAACCGGTTTTCCTTGCACCTGCGTGCTGCAAGTTTGGACACGCACCCATCCCTAGATTTGTTTGTTGTGCTTGTTATCTTTGTTTATGTGTGCACGCCGTAATTGCACAATTATTTGTGCTTGCAGCCGGCAAACGGCATAACGGTATTCTCCGCGTTTGAATGGCCGATGGCGCGAATGGCCAAAACACCTGTAAAAGGTAAAAGATAGCCCAAACAAGCTGTTCTTGCCGCTTCTCATGTCCCGGTCTTCTAATCCAATTTAGCCCGTGCCCTGAAACTTGTGTGGCGGCGGTGCTCGCCAGTTGACCGCCGCCCGTCGCAGCGGCTCCACATTGCAGATTCCCGAAATTATGAGCAGCATTACGTAAACATTGCACGGTCAGCAAACGTTTAAATATAGACGCCGTATACGCAATGTAACGCACTTGTAGTTGCCAGAGGAGAACCGAGAGTATTATTGAAGCTTTCCAAATCGATGTAGGATAGCCGAGATTATGGCTTCCTTGCGCGTAGTTAATAGGTAAGGCTTAAAGGTTTCTATCTAGAAGGATACAACCTAATCCTGCCTGTAATCCAAGAAACAGATTAGTATGTCGCGGCTTTGTGGCTTTGACGCTGCTGCTGGTCTTCTTCAACGAGTTAATTGTGTACTACCTGGCCCAGTCCAGTTGGCAGCGAATCGATTGCAAGCTGGGTAAGAGCTCTTTAACCCAGTTTACTTTTTAAACCTTTGTTATTCGGATATTTATAAACCATTTAGACAACTGCACGCGCCTGCTGCTCATTGCGGATCCGCAGATCCTGGGCAACTCCTACGATCGCTCTTCGCACAGTCCGCTGGCCAGGTACGACTCGGATAGATACCTGGCAAAGACCTTCGAGCGTGCTCTCCACTTTACGCAGCCGCACATCATCGTTTTCCTGGGCGATCTCCTGGACGAAGGCAACATAGCCACCGCCCAGGAGTACAAGCAGTATGTGCAGCGCTTCAAACGCATCTACCAGAACAAGAACTTTAGAAAGGTAAGCTGAGCCAGATCCTAGCCTATTAAACACCTAACAGTTCCGCATGATCTCGGCCTATTTCCAGCGCGTCCATGTGCCGGGCGACAATGATATTGGCGGCGAGAACGGCGACTACATATCCAACTCGAACCAGAGGCGCTTCGAGAACGAATTTATGAGTGAGGACCTCTTCGACTATGACAATCGCTTGCGCTTTTTCAAAATCAACCGCATGCTGCTGGACTTTAACAATCCGGATAGAGATCACAATCAGGACCGCCTGAGGATTGGTGTCTCGCATGCCCCGCTGCTCATTGGTGGCGGGCCCTTGCTAAGGGCCATCATCAGCGACTTGGATCCACATATCATTTTCTCAGGCCACTGGCACGAATCGAGAATCTTTATTTATCCCTCCACCAAGGTGATCAACTTTTACGAGAACTCTGTGCGCCACTTTGATCTGAAGGCTCTGAAGGAGGAGGAGCACAGCTATCTGGAGATCATGGTGCCCACCTGCTCGTATCGCATGGGAAAGTCCAAGATTGGCATGGGTTATGCGGTGTTGGGTGAGTTTGAAGTGGGTTTATAATATTTCCTGCATAGATTTTGAGTATTTTCTTGTTGTAGAAAACTACAACCTGAGCTACACGGTTTTGTGGCAGCCGAATCGGTTTATCCTGCTCTTTACCTATGTCTTTTGGGGCCTCTTTGTGGTCTGCGGCGCCGTAGTCTTCAAGATGATGACCCGCTGTCCCTTTCGCGTGGCCAAACGTCAGACGCTGTACAATCGCGTCTCGACCATACCTCAATTTTAGACTAGAGAGTCTACTCCTCACGACAATAAGCCCAAGATTCTCAAGATTTGCTCGAATAAATTTATCACAAACCCCAGGAGATTGATTGAATTGTATTTATAGCCAAGTAGCATATATGCATATATATTAAATTAGTTAATTTTTTAGTAGCTCTTAAAAATGTACTGTAAAAATTAACTAGTCCAAATTGCTGATTTTATGTGCTTATATTTGATAAAAAATGTAACCCATGTCCTCCAATCAAACGCTGTTTATATTTCGGCAACTTGAATATGTATTCTTTAAATCTGTATTACATTTTTAAGTCCAAGATATATGTATTTAAATTAAAAAAACATTTGAATTAAACATAAATCTTATTTGATTTGGAATAGAAATACTTAAATTTTTGAAATATGGTTCAAAAATTATAATTTCACATATGTATATCTCATAAAGGTAAGAAAAACGTCTCAAATACCAAAAAGGTAGTATTTTTCGTACCTAAATTAGTAGTAGTAGTAGCACTCTGTAAAAAGTAGTAGGTAGTATCTCTCAGAGTTGCTTGTACCCGGCTCTCGAGGGCGCATGTGCGAACCGTGCAACGACTGGCTGACGCTGGCCAGCGTTAAATTAGCCCGATGCGGCGTCAGTAGAGTTCCGAAGCCGAACGCGGAAGGTTGTGCCTCCTCAGACAGCAGCAGCTACTTGGTCGGTCGCCGTTAAATCGCTCGAAAAGATCCCCGGGCTCTGCGTCTGCGGCAGGATAATAAAGCGTGACGCGTGTGCGTAACATAAAAATAACCATAAAGCAAATGCTATCCACTCTCCGTGCGGAGTGAAATGAAGTGAGGTGAAGTGAAGCGAGAAAAAAGGAAAAATACTATATCCGACGAAGGCAAAACGGAATTCCTTTAAAAATCGGCAAATAAACAAGAGGCAAAGAAGAGCACACACACCGGTTTTTGTGCAAAAAAAAAAAAAAAAAAAAGAAATAAGCGAAGAACAGCAAAGGAAACGTAGGAAGAAAGAAGTGAAATCAAAAGAATTCTTCAGCCCGAAATGGAGCTGAACGGAAGACGATTGTTAAGCTGCGGCCTGGGATTCTTCTGCCTGATCTTTTGCTGTTACGGTGAGTTCAATCCCTTGACTGACTCATCTCGCAGTATTTCGTAATCCCTCCTTTCTCACCTATCCTTCAGCTGTCCCCATATCTTTTGAGGATGTGAGCATCACAAAGGGCCCCCAATCTGCGATTACCATCAAGGAACAGAGTTCTCTGCAACTGCCCTGTGAGTACCAACTCTCAGAGGATTATCTTCAGAAGAATAGCGTGATCCTGCGTTGGCGGAAGGATAGCAAAACCCTTCGTCAAGTGGAGCTGGGCCGGATGAGCAGCACCACCAGCGAACCCCAGCTGGAGACTATGCTGCGCGAGGATTCGCGAGTGTCTCTAGGCAAGGACAGCGGTTCCCTGCAGTTTAACAGTGTCCTGGCCAGCGATGCCGGCCAGTATCAGTGTCAGTTGGTCATCGAGGGCTCGGTGGCTGCCAATTCTGTTGGTGGAGTCCTAACTGTGATTGAGCAACTTAAGTTTATGCCACAGCCAACATCCAAGAATCTGGAGCTGGGAACGCTGAGTAAAGTTCATTGCAAGGCGCAGGGAACACCGCCACCGCAGGTCAAGTGGACCAGGGTAAGTTGTTAGTTTTTTTTAAGGATTTACAGGGGATTTACTTTGTCCAAAATATTACCTAGGATTTATAAAATATTTTTTACTTATTTCTCTATTTATTTTCGTATCTCCTTTTCAGGAAACCCAACTACCTCTACCTGCCAACGTGACCGATCAGAATGGAACTCTGATCTTCAACCAGGTCACCAATGAGCAGCGCGGCCAGTACACCTGCATAGCCTCGAATAGTCAGGGACAAATCAGTGCCACTGTTTCCATCAATGTGGTGGTGGCGCCCAAATTCAGTGTACCACCTGAAGGACCCATCGAAGTGCAGGAAACGGGTACGGCCGTAATCCACTGCCAGGCAATTGGAGAACCCAAACCCACAATTCGTTGGGACAAGGATCTCACTTATCTGAACGAGAACAACACGGATGAAGAACGCTTCACGTTAATGGAGAATGGTACACTGGAGATAAGGAACGTAAGACCCCAGGATGAGGGTCGCTATGGCTGCACCATTGGCAGCAGTGCAGGATTAAAGAGAGAAGATGTACTGCTGGTGGTTAGGTCTAGCAAATCGGCCTCCAATTCCATAGTGACCAGGATTATAATCGTGATTATTTGCCTGGCCTTCCTGTACTTCGTGCTGGTGCTGGGTTTGAAGGTGTGGTACCGCTATCGCCGTCACCTGGGCAAAGTGCAGCTGGAGGAGGGTCATGTGCAGTCTCCCACCGATGGTCAAGAGCACGACCATCCGGAGAACGAACCTTGCCTGACGGAGGCCAACTCCAGCAAGAATTTGAAGAGCAAACTGCGCGAGAGCACAATCCTGGAGCAGGAGTCACAGGTGGCCGATGACATTGTGTGAGGTGGAGAAGGAGTTGGATGAGATGGAGCCTTAGCTCCTGAGAGAAACTTTCCATGATCTCGGTTCTCCCTGCCCCTCTCCCACTCCCTCTCCCCTCGAGTGTTACTCCGTTTTGTTGTTGTGGAGAATCAAAAAGGAACTTGTGAAATCCCCCCGGAAGTCTATTTGTATTTATATTTATCTAGTTCATACGTATTTATGCATGTGTGTGTCTCTCAGTGTATATATATATATAAATAATCCCATGTACAGTTATTTTTTAGTAGAATAAATATTTTATGGCTCTCATAGAGCCCAATTTTATAGCGCAATCGTTTCAATCTCCTATTTTTTGTTTTTGTTTTTGTTTTGCGGGTGCACTGTGGCAATGGGGCGGAGTAGTGGGAGTAGAATCGTAAAATCCCTCGATGCCACCACCATTGAACATAAATTCGGTGCCCACTTGGCAGGGCCGTAAAGCCCATGGAGCCCGGATGAGCGTTCAACAGCTTTTTATGCGCTTTTTATGACGAAAGCAGAGCACGAGCGCTCCTCAAATGACGACAGCGGAGGAGCCAGCCAGCTCTGGAGAGTTTTCCTAGGAAAAAAACTCAACCCCTGGGATAGAAAGTCGTAAAATAGTAGCTCGACATTCTGGTGTCTCATCTAACGCAGGGATGATAATTCTGTTAAATGAATACAAGGGAATTTTTAAGATTCCCTTAACAAGGTTGGTATCTAAAGGAGATCGTTTGTGGAATAAGAGGGATGTTGCCTTATGGCTTGGCTTAGAGTGAAAGTGATAGTTTAAGGGAAGTGACAGTTTGGAAAGGGATACTTAATGATTCTATAAATATATTAATTGGAAGATTAAACCCTAAGTTTGGTTTGTTATTTTAAAAATAATATTATTTAGGTTCAGATTTAATAGATGAGTTTACCAGGAATAAGAAAGGTTCTCCTTAAAAATTGATATATTGTTAGGAAATACTTGTGTTAATAAATGGGATAAACTCATAAATAAAGTACAATTATAGAATTTGTTTTCCAACACAATATGATTTTTAAAGAATTAACCCAATAAGGAACTACCATCCATTAAAATATCAATATTTCTTTTACTTATGATCACATCAAAGCTCTTTGCTGTCATGTTCTACTCCCCCGCACCCAGGGGAATCACCCTTTTATGTCATCATAAGTCATCTGCGCTGTGCTCTGGCCATCATCAAGTGAATTCCTCGCAATTGCCGACGACAATTCCCTACCAATTGCCAGCGTCTGCACTTAATCGCTTCATTTCCATTCCCATTTCCATTTCCATATTCATGCCTCTGCTCTCTCTCTCGCAATTGGCTCTTGGTTATTTCTGCTGCCTATGCGTTTTATGCATATTTTATGGTTTTTTATAGCGCTCGAATAAACAGCGCACATCAAAGGCAGTATCCAGAGGCAACTACACATGCGCAGGTTACTCCACGCCGCAGCACCGGAGATAAAAAAGTAAGCGGCAAGTGCAATTAAACGACCACCCCAGCCTGCATTTCCACCATGGAATGGTATGGTATCCTATGGCCCCACCTCCTACACACACTATATATATGTGTATACCCCTTTGATCTGCGGCGGCGACGACGACATCGACATGCATTAAAAACTTGTTGTTTGGGGCCCAGGGGCTTCCTTCTCTTCGATTTTCCCCCCACTTTTTTTTCAGCCTTATTTGTTTACAGCAAGTACGCGCGCCCGGTGCCTCCCAAAAAAAAAAAAATAATAATACACCTTCAAACGCGCTGTTTAAATGTTTATTTTGTTTAGTCTACGCAAAGGCCGCGTTACTAAAATTTATTTTAATGCCTTCTAAATGTTTGATGTTTGCCAGCGGAGAGAGAGGATTCGGCTTTAGATTTTCGATTCGGTTTGTGATTCTCGCACGGAATTCGTTGCAACTTTGGGATGGGCTCCATAAAATTATACGATTGCGAGGCGTTGAGTTACGGTAAGCAGTTCGAAAATAATAACTTGGAAATACATTTGGTATACTATATGGATCGTTTTGTAATGGATAAAGCGGGGGAGATCCCTTGAAAGATGAAAGGAATCTTGGTTTGAAATAGTTCGAAGTATCCGCAAGATACATTCTCTTCAAGAAAGTTTTTCTTTAAGAGCTTGTTTCTTAATATTTCAAGGGGTCAATGGTTAGTTGTTTAATTAAGTTATTTTATAAAATAATTGTAAAATAAGTACATTCCGTAGAATATTTGGAATACTTCCCAGTTTTAGATTATTCGAGGAAGCCTTAAGCCAAAAAAAATGCTTTACTAGAGACTTTTTCTTTAGCAGTTTTTTTTTTATACTTAAAGGGGCTTCTGGTGAGGTTTTTAATTAAATTAAGGCTCCTAAATCTTTAAAAACAATTATAAAAAATGTCTTTTTCCTAGGAATATTTAAAAAAATTCCCGATTTTAAATAGTTCTAGAGAAGTAGTTCCCCAAATAAGATGTTTTCCAAGGGAATTTTTCTTTGAGAATATTTTGTTTAGTATTTCAAAAGGTTTTTGATAAGCCTTTTAATTTAACTAAAGGGTTAATATCTTAAAAAATAATTTGAAAAAAATTACTCTTTTAAATTAAGAATTATAAAAAAATCCTTTTATAGGATAAAGATCCTATATCTCTTCCCCAGGCTAATTAAGACGTGCCCTCCCAAGCGTGCAGATACAGATATCCTTTGACTTATATATCCAATTAACATAATACCCTTTCACAACCCCTCTTTAGAATAGAAAACTTTTGTGCAGAATTATTAACACACCATTTGCAGCTTTGGTTGTTTCGATCGCTAGACGACACCCCAAAAAAAAAAAAATCATGCCTAAAACGAAACAACAGAAATAATAAAACATAAGCCCAACATTCAGGCAAGGCATGGCATAAATCTCCAACTTTATGACATCAATAACTGTCGTTCGTCCAAAGTCGGAAAGTGGGAATGGAAAATGGAAAAGCGCACTGCCATGGGCCCAACTTTGGATGGTCTTTCGTCTATGGACTCTCGCTCTCTTTGGTCCCTTTTCCCTGCTGGGCATGGCCAACATTTGATAACCGCACACCACACACACACACGCATTGCCACGCAGATATAATCACAAAGGGCTGTTAATCAGGGGCGGGGCGGAAGGGGAACGGGGGAAATTTGGGAGGGCAACACCGCTTACACCACCCCACTGGCACATCCACATCCACCCGGATATATAGTTTATACAAATGGCAACGGCATTTTACGACTGTTGGGTGTCAGTCAGCGCCGGCAAAAGGATCTGCTGCAATTGTTTTTGTGGCTCTTGGGTTGCCTATCCATTGTGCGGGGTTGAAAGGCCTCGTAAAAAAACAAGCGGAAAACTATAAAATGGAAAACATACACACGAAAGCAGAAGGGGCACACGCTCATAATCGGCACAGTAGTCGCAGTCTGTCTTAGATGCACCGAAAGAAATGATCTCAAGTTAAGAATAAGGTTCTTCCTTCAAAGAAAAATAGTAGAGAAACAACTAAAATAATTCTTAAAATTTTAATAAGTAATATTTCCGTTATATAATTACATTAGTAACATAAAATTAGGTTGCGGAAATAAATATAAAGATTTTCTAAAAAGAAGCTCGAAGAAGTCATTTTTTTAAACATTTTTAAGCACATTTTCCTTGTCAAACGTGGTCACCTTTATGACATTTATCGGATATTTATTATAAAAAATTAAAAATTAAATCTTAAACTGCTTCGAATAATATATAAAAATATATTAAATCAATATTTTCTTATCATTCCAAAAATTCCAGCTTCATCTTCCATAAGTAATATTTTTGTATATTTTAAAGTACCTATTTAACATGTCTTAAAATATTCTCTTATATTTATTTATACAAAGTTAAAAAATAATACTCTTACTCTAAAATTGTTTTATACTTTTCACAGTGTCTATAATTAGAAGCCTCTTGCATTTTCTCCAAGCGCGTTTCTGCTCGTTAAACAGCAAGCCACCAATGGATTTTCCTGCAGCCACTACTCCCCCTTTCTTCCGCTCGACCATCCCATTTTAGCCGATTCTTTGGTTTGGTCATTAAGACGCATTATTGTTTGGATTTAAAATCAAGAGAAGGGGGGAGAAATAATGCAGGATGATGGGGAGGCAGCTGGCGGTTTGCATGGATTTGGGATCTATGATTACCGAAAGCTGATAGCTTCATTTGGGAGAGGTAAATCATTCTTCAGGATTGGATTAATTAAAGCTAAGAAGATATTGAGATTCAGACTTTATGACAAGTGAAATGTAAATAATTAAGGGATAAAATACACTCATAAAAATGTTTAACTAAAATCGTAAATTTCATCGGTATATTCAGAAATTCGCGTAAAAGCAGCCAGCCTTTAATATATCTTAAGTGAATTAGTTATTTTACCTCTTTCTTTAAAGAATTCTCCCAGTAAATACCCCAGATTTTATTTTTAAATTTTAATAAACCAATAAATATCATTTCAATCTACTAAATTTCCACTCTGAATTAATTTTTCAAATTTTACGCGCCCAGCAAACATGGCTCGGCAGCTCGGCAACACTGCTTTGAACGCAGGCAATACTGATGAATACTCTCACAGGGGGTAGGAAGTCTCATCCAGAGAGAGTTCGTAGCACCAACCGAACTTCGTATTCTTAATATAGAGAGCCAGCGAAAAGCCGGTTCCCACTAACAACTTCGAACAGCCGGCAGTCAGTAATAAACAGACTTCGAACGCGTGCAGTTCGGTTCGATTCGATTAGATACTCCGCTCCGCTCCGATCCGATCTGTGTTTGTTTCGCTGCGTGACGTGACTCCTGGGCCCCCCGACCAGGTACTACTTACATATCCCAAAGAATCACCCACCAAAAGCCGGTTACAGCCGGGATGCAGAGCGGCGGCCAAGGATGCAGCTGATGCGGCGAGCCGTTTCGAGGCTGGCTTTTGTATCTTTGGGATACAAATTAAGTTGATTTGTTGCGCTCGCGTTCTCCTTTGGGTAATTGAACCCTGCTCCGCTTCGGTATCTGTGCGTCTTCGAGCATTGCATTGCATTTTGTGTATCTAGATACCTTTGTCGGTATCCGTCAGATATCGTACTCCGCCTCCGCCGTGCACCGCGCCGCGCTTGTCAATCTGTTCGCTGATAAAGAGGAAACCCGCTACAACCACGAAACACAAGCGGACGGACACCCGACAGATACTATTCCTCTAGAGATACAAATACAACAGCAACAACAACAACAATCACAAACAGCCGTAGAGTTTGTTCGGTGATAAATGCATTTCATGCGTTCCCAACTATGTAAATAGCAATTTAATTTGAGTGTCCACAGTAAATATCAAAAAACCGCCCCGGTACATACACCATCCCCAATCCCAGTATCTCCAGTGTTCGGAGCCCCTGAAAAGGGGCAGTCGTGGTCGTCATCAACATCGCCGTAGTAGTCGTCGTCGTCGTCGTCGTCTGGCATCCAAATATTGAATATTTACAAATGCGTTGAGTGCATTTTCGAGTGGCCGGCACTTTCAGCGACGACTCTCTGGTGGTTGTGCCTTGCCAGCCGTGTGTGTGCCTGTGTGTTGGAGAGTGTATTCATCGGATTGTCAGTCATAAAGCCCGTAAAACTCCAATCCGTCGACTATATAACCAATTCGCGTGTGTGTTTTCAAGTGTGGCTTCGATTTTATCACTTGCTAATTGAGAACAGAAGTGGATATATCCATCGAGTGGCAAGGATAAAACTTCAAATTATAGATATGGCAGCAAAGCACATCCTGGCGCTGGCTTTGATGATGGGTAAGTGGAATTAGAAGGGTTCTCTTTTGATATATTTTTTTACCATTTTGGGGTGTCTAAATTGAGAGAGAATTTCCTTTTTTTTCAATTGCAAATAAGTGAATCTTATTTCATTTTGCCCGGGTTTCCCGTTCCCTTTCATTTGTTTTCGTTTTGATGTTGGCATTTAGAAATTGTTTTTGCAACTAGATCGCTCATAGAAGAACTTCAAAGGAAGCTAAACATTTGTGTTTGGCTAATTCCATGCCTGCCTGCAATGAGACCACCCATTATGTGGACTCTAATAACCCCGAGGCTAGCTAGCTCTAGTTATGCCTCAGACTCAATGAGGGCAATTTTGGTTGAGCCTTTGTCTCTCCTTCTGTGGCAATTGAATTTTCAAAGGCAAGCGGCGTGCAAAATGACTCAATTAAGAGTCAGCCAGGAGTCAGCGAGCTGGCAGAACTAATTTCGAATAGAAGAAGCCAGAAGTCAGCGGGAGAGGAAGCCGCTTTGGAAAATTATGAGACCTCGACTCCTCCGGTGGTAAGGACATGCGCGGCTCAAGTTCAAAATGAAGTCGTTGGGCAAAGGTCCTCAGTAATGTTTAAAGAAAAGAAGGGCAAATAATGTCAGGAACACAAACAGAGAGAAAAATTTTAGTACATAAAAAAATATCTAATTTTGGAGAGGAAAAATATAAAATTTTATTTACAATATCAATCAAGGCTATATTTTATTTCTAAGCTAAAATAATTTTTTTATTCACATATTTCAATTAATATTCTTCAATTTAGTTATTTCTCTCAGTGTCCCCACTCACTCACACTTGAAATAAAATAGGACTTGGCAGTTTAAGGATCAGGATAACCACTTGAAGTGAGACAGGCGACGCCGAAAATTTCAGCTAATCAAATATAGTTTACGGCAAGGATTACAAGAGGGATCTGCTGCTGTCCTGGGACGGGGACTGGGTATAGGGATCAGGATCGGGTCTCTTATGTAAGCTAAGGTCCTTGGCAACGCATGTGTGTGTGTGTTTGTGTGTGAGCGATGAAAACTGCTGACTGTTAAGTAGCACAAAGGCAAACAGCCGCAAACAAAAGCCAGCCGGCAGACACAGAAAATGAGGGGGAATCGCATATTTCAGAATCTGTGCAACGCTACAGAGGTCCATTATTTGTACGGCAAATAATGCGGCTGCCTGTGTGTGTGTGTGTTGTGTGTGTGTGCGAAAGCGAGTCCTTTTGTGTGGCAGTCATAATTTGTTATTCAAGCATGCAAAATGCTGCATGCAACATGCCAGGCCAAAAGCAGAGAGCAAAAGCATCCATCCCACATCCCACATTAAGGGCAGCTGCTGCTGTGTGGCAAAACTACAAAACTCCCCCTTAACAGCCTCGTCCTGTCTGCGTCCTTCGGCAACCTTAAAGACCTCAAGTCGAAAAGTTCACTTGAGAGCTCTCTTGCAAATTGTACGAGCAGGCTAGGTATTTTGGCTAGAAGGCATAGGAAAATACGGGCGAAAGTCTCTAACTTGGACAGGCATTTGTAAAAGGGATAAAGGAGCATGGAGTTAAGGGAGACATTAAAGAAATGTTTAAGGTCTTACCTCCATTTAAATATGCCCAAGAAATGGAGTAATAATCCTCCATTCAAGAAAGTTTTCCAGTTTCTTAAAGATGTTCCATCTCTTACAGGAAAAACCCCAAAGAAACCTCTTCCAAACCCTGAATAATGAATGAATAAACCCTCCTACGAATGATTAGCCTTGTTGTAACCTTTAAATTAAATTCCAACTCCATCAAAGCAGACTCAGAGTCCATGTCCATGTCTTTTCATCCCCGAGAGAGAAAACCCTAGATCAAACATTTGACGGGTAATTGTCAGACACATTTCCACTTTTCATTCACAGCCTGTCTGGCTGTTGACTTGCAGTTTTCCGGCCATGTTTTCCCAGACAAATGCCGCACATTCCAGAGTGACAGTTCAGTTTACTTGGTTTGGAGCTAGGAGTTGCTCCTCCTCCTCCTCCTCCAGAGGAAATCAAATCAAAACGCCACCCATGGGGCAAGTTCAAGTGGCTGCCACAGTGGGTTGCCTGATTATTACAACAATATTTCGCATTCATTGTGCTTAATCGACAAATGTTGCCGCACAATTTGTGGCACTCGGCACTTGGATCTGTCCATATCTGAATCTCGAGATGCTGATGAGCTGTCGAAGGAGGAGGAGGAGGAGGCCCTGCCGCAGCGGTTGGTCCACTACGACCGGGTATTACTTGCTGCTGACTTGCTGATTTCGGTTATTCGAGCCAAACAAACGAACTAATTATCACACACACGCAGGCAGAAAAGGAATAATGCACTGGGAAAAATTAGGAATTTTTTAAGGAATAATTATAGTTACTCAAGACTTCTGTAGATTTCCTTTAAACACTATTTATTTGACTTTGAATAATAAAGACTTTCCGTAATAAAGGTTTCTAAAGTAAATAAATTTAGAAAATTCTAAAATTTATTTCTTTGTGAAATAAAAGAAAGAACTTTTTTATTTGTTATTCAGTCTAGCCCCTCAGTGTATTTTTACAGACAGATCAAGATGGGCAGTTGCGACTGCTGGGACTGCCCGCTGCTCCGCGACTCTGTCGCTGATGTTTGCAGCATCAACACTTTTTCTGTTTGCTGCTCCGGCCTCGGCTCCACCTCCCGGCACCAGCTCCGGCTCCAGCCTGGTTTCGAGCCTACTCCTCTCACGCATTTCGTGCCCACATCAGCACAATCAGCGCAACGGCAGACGCAACGAACTGAAGAGCGGGACGCATATTTCTTTAATCGACGCCCAGTAACTGACTTTGTGCCCGGCACTCCCTTCCGTTCCGGCCCCCTCCTGGACTCGCTCGAACTCGTTTTCCGCACGGCAAATTAAATCGATTCAGCGGGGGAATATGGCAGGAATATACAAGGGAACAAAGGAGGTTCAGGTTTTGTGGGAGGAGGAGGAGGAGGTCCAGGCCTGGGCAACTGCCTTTTGGCTTGGCTTCGGTTTTGACTTCGCCCTGCCGTGTATCATAACACGTCGCTGGGGCTATGTGACTCGAATGGGATATGAAGGCAAACCGGGGAACTCCCTGCCTCTAATGATGTTGTTGTTGTTGCTGTTCTTGGTGGTGTTGTTCCTGGGCCCCGCTTATTGATTCCCGAGAAGGTTCAAGCCGGGTCCTGGTCCCCACAATCTGAGGTGTTGTCTCAAATTGCTCCAATTAGTGGCCAAATATAATGGTGGCCGTTTTGTAGTTCTTCTTGTTCGTTCCCTGGTATCCCGCACACACACACATATAATCAAAAATAATTGCTTTTGAATTGCTTTTAGTTTCGGTCTGCGACTGTGCGACTGTGGCTGCGGTTCGCCAATAATCCTCTAGAACCCATTCACTTGACTCCTCGTCCTCCTCCTCCTCACTGGGCGCCACTTGTGGTTTTTGTTGAACGCTTTTGATAGGATAAACTCTGTTGAGTCCTGCCAGCTCATTAAGTAATCGTCATTAAAATGCAAATGCCGGTTTTTTTTTTGTATACAATCGCCACACCTGACCATAGAATTGAATTATATATATCTCTGCCGTGAATTGCATTTGCGGCTGTTGATTTAATATAATAACCAAAATGCATTCACCAACAAACAAAAAAGAAATAAATTAAAAATGCTTGCATAAAAAAACATATTTTCTCGTTGGAATACAGGGATATTTATATTTTTTTGTTTGCCGCTTTTTTATGGCCGTCTTTTCTCTGGGCTTTTAATTATGTTGGCGCAGAGCTGTGGATACTTTTTTGTTTATTTTATTTTCCATACACATATTGTAATTTTGTTTGAGAACACGCAACTTCAGGCTGCAGTGAAGGGAGTTTAAATACAGCATTCTGGCGGGGGAATACTCTATCTTTCAAGCCTTTAAAGGGGTTTATAAATATATTTAAGTTATGTTTAAGTTAAAGAACCCTTAACTTGACATTTAACTCTATTAATTTACTTTAAAGCTTGGTTTTAAAGAGAGAATTTTCTTGTTTTTCAATCAATTTATGTAAGAGCATCACATAATTCGCCTTTGCACCCTTTTAAAGTATTTTGTTTTTGCTGGTTTTTGTACTTTTTTACCCTTTGCAAAAGTGCTTAACGAAATTACATTTGCGTTAAACACTGTAATTTAAGCAGCTTAAGCGAATTTAATTTGTTTTAACCACTTTAATTAAACGAAATGAAGCTTAATGCACTTTTTTAGTTAATTATACGAATAGGTCTTCTGCAAAGGGTTATAATTGTGATGAGCTTAGGCTATATTTTAGGCCCTGTAACTTTACCCTGTAATTGCTTAAATTACTTAAAACACTTTGTACATATTTTCACATTATTCCAGCTTCTGTTTGGGCCAGTTCATCGCAATTCCGACGTTTACCCCAGAGTCAGTCGGTGGTGGAGAATGAATCCGTTGACTTTGAGTGCGAATCCACAGATTCGTCCAGCGAACTGCACTACGAGTGGTTGCATAATGGTAAGCCATTACTTTACATATATATTTCACGGATTTTGCCATTAAGTATTCATCGTGTTCCAGGTCATCGGATCGCGTACGACAAGCGTGTCTATCAAATCGGCTCCAATTTACATATCGAGGCAGTGCAGCGGCCGGAAGATGTCGGCGACTATGTCTGCATCGCGACAAGTTTGGCCAGCGGCGCCAGGGAGGCGTCTCCGCCAGCCAAATTGAGCGTGATATGTGAGTAGTTACTATATATATATATATCTATCCATTCCAATCCCCTTTTGCTGTATAGTTTGTATCCATTGAGATGGCCATAAATGGTCGCAATGAGCAAATTGACTGATGGTTAAGGGCGGCCGCAAATCTCTGACTTTGTGCTGGGCGAAATTAACAAAGCTAAATTGGATTGCATGCCGGGCCAAGGCACTGCGAAAAATGGGTTTTAGATAAAGAAGATTTAAAGATAATTATTTGTTGGAAAGAAATAAATTTTTTAGAATATTATTTGAAGCAAAAAACATGGCTTACCTTTGGTAGCTGTTTTTAATTAAAAAATTACCTTAACTTATCGAATAAACTTTTCTATTATTTATCATACCATATCAAGTGCTTAGTAAATTTAAAAAAATATAGTAAAGATTATATTTTAAAATCCTTTTCGATTAAAGTTTAAACTTCTTTAAAATGTATAATTTCGTGATCATCCTCCACCTTTTCTCTTCGTGTAATAGCTACACACAAGGCAAATTCATTTGATTAATGCTGCATTTAATGGCATTCCTTCCTACCCCTCCTCCTCCAACCCC
>JAEIIL010024891.1:0-16577 GCA_018905715.1 Drosophila lini | reverse complement strand
CTGTAAACAAAATAAGTATAGGTAAAATGTTATGAAACTCTGTTATGTTTGTGTTTTCAGCATTATAATTAATAANATAAATATCAAAACCAATCTGCAAGGGTATAAAAACTTCGGTGTGCCGAAGTTAGCTTCCTTTCTTGTTAGACTTCCGTTTGATGATTGAAAATTAATTTAAATTAATTTCAAGTCCCCTAGGCAAGATCTTGATATTTCTTTCTTTCTGTGCAGACTTTTTCAATAGAATTCGTCGCAGCCTGGTTCTCCTTATTCTCACTTTTTAAGATGTTTTACGTTTATTTTCCTTATAAAGTTGTATTTTTTTATGGCACGCAAATGACAGTGAACAATGAACGCGTCAAAGGCGGCCGGCAGTTAAGTAAAAGCTGTAAAAGCGATAAAAAGAATAATGCATAAAAAGTTGCTTATAAACTTCAGAGCTCCGGCTTAACCCCTAGTCGGTGGCCGGGGGCGGAGACGGAGGCAATTACACTTCCTAGAGGGACCCCGAAACACGCTCGAATAAAATATAAACGAATGGGATCTCTCGACTTATCTGCAGTTCGCAGCTTCCAGTAATATATTTAAATTTATCGCCGTGTCTCTGTCTTCATCTTCGTCTGTCTTCCTCCACATTCACATTCGAAATTGACTTATTAATTAATTTATGCAGACACGTTTTAGTTTTATTATTTTTAAATTTGTGTAATTTGCTTTTCGTACAAAACCCGCAGAATTCGGGCGTATTAGGCTGGCCGAAAATAGCCACCAAGTCAGGTGGATTTGGCTACGATTCTAATGGATTACTGGGTAAATCGTAGTCGAAGATGGCGATTTGTTTTGTTTATCGTTTGTTTCACAAGAAACCTTTGTTGCTGCTGCCATTTTATTATGTCTTTTTCGGCCATTGAGCATAAATTATTTAGCATTTGTGTTTTTCTTTTCATTTATATTGAGAGATATTTGAATGTTTTCTTATTTATATTTGCTGGCTAAATTTAACAATGTTTGTGATTTGATTTTTATGTCCCCGCTTGGAATTTAAATAAATTAAATTTTATTAGTAAAAATTGACGAGAAATATGCCGCGCTCAATGGCAATAACAAACAAGATAGTTTTGATTAATAAATGCCCCATCCGCGGGGCTGGCTGGTGGTGTATACACAGACTTTATGGTGTAGCCAGCTGGCCAAGATGGATTTTATTATGATGGTTTCGGGGATGTTCTTTGATATCTCTCTCTCTCGCGTACAAAACACTTTTTGTATACACTTTTATTATTTTATTACGACGGGCATTATGATGAATACGACACACATCGGCTGGGTCTGCATTCGCTGCGTTTATTGTCGCGTCATGCGTCCCCCCAAAAAATGAGTGGGGCACGAAGGGGTTAAGCCGGTTCATGGCTCAAACAATAGTTTATATATTTTTTCTCTTAGGGTCTGGGGCGGGGGGGAACTGTGTTTTTCATTCATTCAGACAATTGAAATGCTTTCATTTGGCTTTTTAAATGACCGACCGCCTTGGGATGCTGTCTTGGCTGCGGTGGAGCTTGTTGCTGGGCTCATTAGGTCGAGAGACCCCCAAAGAGTTGTATAATTAGCTCCGAAAAACAACCATATTTCAGGCTTTAAGCATTGGATACGTCCCAGAGCGAATCTGTCAGATAAACGCTATTTTTAAGCTCTATATTTGATTTTTGCTCCGACAGCCGCCACACGCCGAAATAACTCAAAAAACAACTTCAACCAACTCTAAAAAAAAGGCTAATAGCAACAGAGAAGGTAGATAAATGTAAGATTCTGTTGCGAGATCGCTGGCCACGGGCGAGATGTATTAAAATTAAATTCAAACATTTCGTCGCCGTTTGTCGATTCTTTTTATTTCGTTTCTTTCTCGTCGCCCCGCGTGTGTGTTTTTGTGTTTTTGTGTTTTTTTTTATAACATTTGCGCATGCGCAAACTGCCAAACGAGCAAATTAATAATTAATGCAAATAAACACACAAAGCGACACGACCAAAAAAACGAGCTGCTAAAAAGATACGAGAAACAACAGCAACAACAGCGGATTCGCACAAAAGAAGATACAAAATCAGAACGCACGTGTAACAGAGCTTTGATTAATAAAGTAACCATTTAAATAAATATTATTAATAACGCCACTTTCGGTGGCTATAAATAAGCTCAGAGGCAACGTTCGAATGGCGATTTGGAATTTGGAGATCGGCCGAACGGGATATATAATGAGTATTATACTGGCAAATCGCTTACGAAAATATACGTACGTATATAGAAAAATGGCTTTTCATTCATTTCCGTTGCACCCAGAAAAGTGGTCGGAGAAATGCCGGGAAATGGGTGAAGTAAAAAGCACTTCGTCACCGTGACATAGGTGAAAAATGCCTCCACATATAGTGGCTTACAATAAAACTATATAATTACGAATGTGGCTCAGCTGACCGACGAAAATACTTTCGGGGGGGAAATGGAAAATACATGCAATGGGAGGAGAAGGCGGCTCTCTAAGAAAAGCCATTAATTAAAAACTATAAAAAATTACACGATCATATTTTATTGTATCCAACTACAGGAATTCGCTTCGTTTCTTCTGTATTTTTTATTTTTTTTTGCCTTTATACATTTTATATTTTAATTGCCGG
Source organism: Drosophila lini (assembly GCA_018905715.1). NCBI lineage: Eukaryota > Metazoa > Arthropoda > Insecta > Diptera > Drosophilidae > Drosophila > Drosophila lini. The sequence goes on along the minus strand of JAEIIL010024891.1, from coordinate 13,913 downwards.
GCTGGCAGCGCGGGAGTCATCAACGTAAAAGTTTTCCCACTTTTTATTATTATTTAAATTTCTGTGTAATTACAGCGAGGACTGTCGTTCCTTTGTCTTCGCTTTATGCATATGCGATTAAGTATATTGTATTCTTTTTTTTATTATATTTTTAAGGGGGCGGCCCGAGCTGCGAGGGGGAGTGGCAGCTGCCTTTAATGACCATGGCAGGCGTTGGCTTTCGATTGACATGAGCGCCTGCCAGTGCCGAGTGCCTACTGTATGATATGTATTTATTAGTTTGCTATATGTAGCTGTAGCTTTGCGCTGCCACACTTAATTGTTGGATTCAATTGAACTTTTTTATAATTCAGCAGCGTATCAATTACAATTTACGTCTAATTACATGCAAGACGGTAGCCAGGTGCCTAATTAGAAGCCTTTCGAGGAACAATAATCACAAGTTAGCCATGGGGGGCCACTTGGGGAATGCATACAAGTATTACAAAAATTAAATTTAATATTAAAAAGATCAATGATATGACTAAAATGTCATATATTTAAATTCTAAAAATTATCAAACGCTGTAAACCTTTTAAAATATATATTTAGTACCTCAAAGACAAGCTTATAAATATGAAAACTAATCCAGATACATCACAAAAATGTCTTATTGTTAAATGCCAACGATTTCACGACTCTGCTGTAACCCCAATTGCATTGCAAACTCATTTCCATTCGCACTTTATCTGACAGATTTATTATAACATATTTCAGGGCTTTGAGTCAGCTGGATACCACTCCCTGGTAAATGGCCAGAATTATCGCTAATAAACCAATTTCATTATAAGCCGATGACATGAATCAGCCGTCGCAGCATCTGGGCAGACATTTACAGAAATGAAAAATACAAAAAAAATATAAGAAAAAGTCACACCCACAGCGGCTCCGCCATGTCTCTTAGTCATTCTTAATGCAAACTATAAATTTAGATTTTAATTTCGAATAATTATGCTCGTTTGCATAAGGTGGTCCCTCCGAGCAAACAAAGCCAAACAAAACAAAAGGCGGGTGTATCTTGTATCTGGCGCACATGCGAAAACAGTTCAAAGACCTGTTCGGCAGCCAGAAAATGTATAAAATAAAATTATATTAAATTAAACGAGACGAAGCACAGGGGGCACAGGCGAGGCGAGGGAAAATAATTACACAAATTCTCGGCGTTCCCCAAGTAAATGTCAGAAAATAGTCGAGATTTTAGAGCACAAAGTACTGAAAATGAATAATAATAATAATAGGCAACGGCAATTAATCACTCACAGAAAATGCATCGAGAGGGAAAGATACTCGGATACTCGGATATTCTGTGGGAACGTCTAAATTACCGGCCGCTGACGCAGCGTTTTGTGGCCACCGCATTGGCATTGTGCAACATTTTCAATAATAAATTAATATACATATAACTAAATAGCAGTAGATGACACAAAGACCCCGCTCCGACTTCGGACATGGCCCACAGACCAGACCATTGACCAAGTTGGCGTCGTCCATTCATCGCACACGAAGGTGACTCAGCTCACATAAATTTAATTATAGCGCGGCGCGAAATTTATTTAGTTTTGCTCAGCCCATTATAAAGTAGGCAAACACACTCGCACACACACACTCATTAATGGGTATAAAAATATTTAATTAATTATGGCAAGCGGGAAAGCTAAAACATACGCATATTCCTGGAAATGCGCTCACAAGACATACCGTTGTTTTGCCAAATAAATAAATAAATACGAAATAATGTCCGACTAGGGCTGGGCTCGAAATCGAGTTCCCATTTTTCGGGTCCCCAAGCGCGGCAATTTAAAAAATTAGCCAGCATTTAGTTTCCAATTTTTGTCGTGTGTTCCGAAATGATCGGCACACATTTGCGACTCATTTGAATTTATTGCTGCCGGTTGCCGGTTGCTGCCGCTTGCCGCTTGCCGTTGCTGCGGTTGTAATTAATAAAGTAAATTTGACCTCACACAGATGCAGAGACAACTCGAGGCGACAATATAATGAATGAACGCCAGCGATGAGAACAGCGAAATAGAGGCATGACAAATGTTTCAGCCTGCAATTAGCAGCAACTTGCAGATACAGATACGGATGCCATGTGGCTGTGGCTATGGATGTGGCTGTGGATGCAAATGCAGCAGTTGCAGTTGCAGCGGAGTAGCTGCCGCTGTTGCAGTTGCAGACTGAGGCCTGAGTGTCTTGATAAATGTCTTTGACAGCGCAGAAAACAAACTGTGCAAATATTTGACAAAATACAACTATAAATATTGCTTAAGAATTAATGCGACGGCTGCTGCCGCGGCCTCTATTGCTGCTACTGCAAATGTATCTGAAGTTGTTGCTGTTTGACAATTGAGGTCAATAAAATAGGAGATCTCTGGTTAAATTTACTGATTACAAAAGTTTGAGACTTTGAAACTTTATATTTAATCAAAAGACCAATGCTTTAAGCTGCTTATTAAAGTCACCTTTTGGGTGCTATCAACTCCACCGCAACTGTGCGGCCTGCTGCTGTTTCTGGCAGACAAATAGACTCGTACAGTGACACCAAAAAGTGCGTGGCCCCGCTGACAACTGGCTGAGACGCTGGGCGCAACTGTGGCTTGCGGCCTGTCAATGGCACGCCGGCAACATCTCAGCAGCAGCAGCGGCAGCGGCTACAGAACCGAATGCACCGCAGAGGAGTAACGGTGTCAATTGGACGACCGCAGATACTTGCATCCATCAGATACAGGGCGTGGTCCGCTGCAGGCCGACCACGAACTTAGCGTCTATCTTTTGTTTAAGCACATCTTCTGTTGACATTTCTGTTCGCCGTTAAGTAAATATTGAATAGAAAATGTATTCGTTGGGCAAATATTGTAAATACGATAGTTTCTGAGTTGATGTTTACCTGGAAAGACGGCGTCGAGCATACTTGCACATGCATTTGCATTTTTGTGCACAGGTGAGCCGGCGGCGGCTTCGGCGGCGGCGACTACGACCCAGTGTGTGTATCTCACGGATGCACTCGCTATCTGCGAGACCTACTTGGCCATTTCCAGATGCCAAAAGGGCCCGGGCAGGGAGATAAAATGGAAAACATCTGCCCAACGCAGCTCAGCTATTAAAAATCAACTTTCAATGACTTTCCAATCAATTTCCACCGACTCCCGGCTAAGCGGGGAGCATTAAAAACATAACGAAAAGCAAGAAAAAACATAACGCCCCACTCCACGACCCAAAAAATACACAGACACAACTAATAAAATGCATAAATAACAGCAGCAGCAGCAGCAGCAGAAGCAACTCAAAAGTAACATTAAAACTAAAATGGAAACATATGTTTCGCCTTACAAATTATATATCCAATCGTAATAATTACACGCCAAAGCAGAGAAGAAACACTACACTGGGAAAAACGTACAAAAAATATTTTAACTAAAATATAAAATTTAAAATAATACCAAGAAGGTAAAGATACGTAACTGAATAACCCTTCTACTCGCTGAAAATATTGTTATATATTTTATTTGAATTTTAAACAGCCTTCTATTGATAGGATTTCTACCTCTCAACATTTTTATTAACCTTTTTCGATGCTGAAATATTAAACAAAATTTTAAATAAAATTCTTCGAATATAAATTTCTAAGATATAATTTTAAAAACCCAAATTTAATCCCCGTGTATTCCATATGATTCGATTTGGGAAGATCCTCACACCCCGCCACACCGCATCTCCTTTGTTCACTTCTTTGCCGGCCAAGCGGGGGTGCAACGAAAAGAACAATTGCAGCCGGGAAAGGCAGGGAAAGGAAAACAAGAAGGGAATAAAACACAAACGAAGCAGATGAAGAGGAATGGCTAAATTAAGAAATGCAGTGCAGAGGGAGAATAAATAAATGAAACAAAAAAAGGAATTTGTTCTACGGCAAATGTACACAAAGTAATAAATATTGATGTGCGCGCAAGCAGAGGCAGGAGATGAACGGAGAAGTGAAAAAAGTTAAAAAAAAAAATAAGAAAAATAAAGAGAGAGGAACGAACATTCCGTTTACATGTGTTCGTCGCTGCCAGCACCAGCAGCAGTACACAAGATACAAGATACATTTAATAATTCACAGATGCATTTCCAGCAGATGTGTTAAAATTCGTAGAGTAATAAAATAACAAATCAAATGCAGGAAAAGGCAACTTCAAAGGCCCATTCCCATTCCCAATACTCTGTTTACAGACGCGACTCGGCCCGTCGAGATAAACAAACAGGCAGAGCCATTAGATGACCCGGAGATGGACTTGGCAGGGAATGCAGTTGGACTTGGAGTTGGTTCTGCAGAGTCCGCACTCGATTTCGCTCGCTTTCCTGGCTAATTTCACGCCGAATTATCCGCACGCCAAAGGATGCACAAAAGGACTCAAGCGGCAGACGGGAAAACCACATGGAGTGCGGTGCCTCGGTGCAATCGAACCTTTCCAGCAAATTGCATTCGCATAAAGAAGAAACTGCAGTTGCACTCAGGCCTCAAGTGGGCGGATAAATGGGTGGCAAATGGGCGGAAATACAGCTAGTGGTGGGTGTTGGAAAAGCGGCACAATTAAGTGCCAAGTGGAACCAAAGAGGAAAGAGTTTTTTTTTAGCTGATTGCCAAATTAGAGGCGTTTTACGTTGGCTTTTCTTTTTTACGCATTCCCTGCCGCAATACGTGCTTGTCATTATCCTGGCCGCAAAAAAGTGATGAGGGTTTGTTGATTCACTAGCATTTTTTGAAGGAAAGTAGGTGAAAATTGGACTGATTATACACAAAGATACAATTTTTCCACTTAGGGATATCAATTTTGTTAATTATAAGCAACATTTTAGCTTGTCTTTAGCTGTTTGAATATATACTTTGCCTTTTGTAGAACAAAATAAATATTTAAAACTATAATTTTTGCTCGTAAATTTTATATATACATTTTAAAAGTATATAATTTGTCACACAAAAATTATAAAAATTAGTATTGCCTTTCTAAGCACTTATTTATTGAAGTAAAATTTCCCAAGATTGCAATTACTTTTGGCTTACTTATTGATGGTGATTATGGCGGGGCGACAGTATTTGCTTTCTGTGTAAGTACTGTCAAATTATAACACATTATAATGCCATTTGCGGTGGTGGTGAAACTACCAGATGTACAAGATAATTTTCTTTAATTTCGGTTTTCGTTTAAGCCGCCGCTATCTGTGTGCTCCCTTTTGTGAGTGAGTGCCCCTAATTGTTACTGGCTGTGGCAACATAGTATCTGCAAGATGCACGTAGCTGTAGCTGTAGCTGTTGCTGTATCTGCTGCTCTCGTATCTGTCGTATCTCCTGGTTATAAATATTGTATCTCTGGCCCAAGACGACTCGGAGATACACGCCGTAGCCGTGTTTGTCCGCTTGTAATTGCGTAAACAGACTCGTACATATTTTATTTTATATTTTATTGTTTCGCTCCGCTGCGCTGCGCCATAAGGGCAGATACCTATAATTTTCTTGTGTCTTTCCTACAATGAAAACACACCGAGGCAACAGTAACAGCAGCAGCAGCAGCAGAAACTCAAACTCAAGCTGAAACTGAAACTGAGGCAGAAACAGGCTATGGCAATAATAATAATCATCATCATCACGGTCGCCATCATTATTATCGTCGTCATCGTCGTAGTCGTCATAAAGACAACAGTCGCGACTGCACTAACGACGTAAAAGTGTGTGTGTGTAGCCCACAATAAATGCGGAATAAATAAATAAAGTGTAACAAAAGGCAGCCAAATAAATGGAAATATAACAAAACTTAACGCAAGGAAAACAAACGAAGGAACGCAGCTGGAACATTAAGTGAAAGCGAATGGAATGGGCAGGAGAATGAACCCAGTGCATAGGAAAGTTTCCAAGTTGCCTAGGGCCATAAAATATATATATATATTTGATATAGGAAATAAAAATATATATCAAGAACAGAGTCAAGGGTAAAGTAATTATTTTCTGAGAGTTTATAAAGTTAAATCTTTGATAAAAAATCGGAAAACCTCATTGAGGGTACAAGGTCCCAACTTTAAGGTTCTAAAATATAAACACTATCCAATAAACAAATTACGATAACAAATCACATGGCAAATGTTTCCACCAATAAACTAACGAATCTGATACTAAACCTATACTATATACCAATTAGCCAAATATTTTTCTATAATTACCCCCGAGGCAAGTGCACGGACTTGGGCCATGATTCGATGGCCATTGAAAAACCCAGATATACACAGAGCCATAAAAATTCTATTGTCCCCCGTATACGCTAATCGTTTTTCATTTTTTTTTTTTTTTCATTTTTCATTTCTTTATTTAAACAATCACCGTCGGCCTGTAAATACAAAGATGATTTGGCCAAAATCGGCCGAGTCACTGCGTCACAGTCCACGAGTCATCCGGCTAACTTTATCAGTCTTTAATATAAGAACTACAAGAGCACTGATCACGTAGCGCCAATAGGAGAGAATTAAAAATAAAATAAAGAAAAAATAGGTAAAAAAAAAGGAATGAGCGGGGCTGGAGAAATCTTATCAGGGAAATTACCAAAGCCAAGAGCTGGCATCGACGCGACTTAAGATTACAAATTGTTATTATGATTATATTGTTGTATTATTTGCGCGGCGATAAGATCTATGTGGGTTTATGGCCCGCTCGGGTCTGCCATAAAATAAATTACTTATTTATTTCGAGTGTGGCCCCGTCGACCGGCTGCGGCTGCGGCTGCTCGGGCATCGAAAATTCCCTTTTTATATAACCTGGGCAAGAACAATTGCTGCAACGTTTATGGCCAAGGCAACAAACTAAAGAAATTATCGAAATTGCCTCGTAAATTATAGAATTCACATATAATTCAGGCGACTGACTGACTGAATTCCAAAGTGCCGCCTGGCCTTACGAAATCCTTTAATCTTCGAAATGGAAAATGCCTGGTCTACATACATATACGAATGCCAGATGATAAGAGGCCCCTTGAGAGTTTCCCATTGGCTACCGACTCCGATTTCCCTACTCCCGGGGTGGCCAACGAACGATCGGCGGGGTTTTATGTAAAACCAGCGGACATAAATTTGATTTATTTCCCGGCCCCGGTTCGAATCAATCAAAGACCTCTAATGAGCTCCGGACCGCACAGGAAACAGCCGGTGACATTTGGCTTAAGTTTGGATAAAACAAAAAAAGAAAACTTCATAAATAAGGAAAGATTCACACGCTCAAAAAAGCAGAGATATAAAGAGAAGAAAACCTCCTAACCCAACCATTTCCTCTGGATCGCTGGAGTTCAAGCAACCTGCTTTGCATAAAGCCAAGCAGAAGAACCCACCGAGATGGAGATACCCATGGAGCAATTATGACTAACGCCCGAGACAAAGAGATACTGGGGAAAACGAGGGGGGGAAATTTTGGGGAAAATCCGGGAAAGGAAGGGGGCCCGCCCTTGGCTGTCAAAGAACTTTCAGCACTCGGCAATTTTCAGTAATATTCTTCTTGCAAAAACAGTTCGCAAACGCACAAAAGAAAAGGCACGGCAAATACAAGGAAAAGTCAAGGAACTCGCACAAAAATTTGTGGAGAAAATGGGGCGGGGTGGTGGGAGGGAAAACCCTCTTGAATTAGAGTTTCTTGTGACTTTTCCTGACTGCTGGGTTCCCCCAGCGCTGCGTGTGTGTCTCCGCATCTCTCTCTCTCTCTCTCTCATGCCCTGTGTGTGAGCTGCTCTCGCCTTCTGGCTTCTATGAATGAAAATGCGATGGAAATGCTAGGGAGGGGGGTTGGGGAAAACTCGAAGAGAGAACACTCTCGGAATTGACTGAGGAAAAGTTGGACTCTATTAAGTAACAGGCTCCCAGCTTCATCGTCCTTCTGCCCTCCTTGCGGCCAGGGACTTCCCCCAGTGACGTCGTCAAATTTTGGTGGTTTTGCGGAATGAGGAAAAGTAAAAGGGGGAGGTAGCCTCTTACTGTGCGCTTTTACTGCCGTCTATTTCTTCTTGATTTTATTTCTCATTTCATTTCAATAAATTAACAAAGGAACAGTAAATTGTGCGAGCCAGAAGCAGCGAATAATATGAGAAAATCAAGGGGCATCCAAGGGTTTTTGCTCTCAATCTCTAACTTATTTTGCACGCATAAATATGCAGGCAGCTTGCCTTTTATATATTTACAACTTACAGTTGCAGAAATTTGTTAAATATACAAATGTTACTACGACTCTAAGATGACTAACCTAGAAATATTACATTTCTTATCTAAAGATACTTGAAACGTTTTTATTTTATAGAAAATACTATACTGCTGCTTTGAAAATGATAAATTTCCTAGAAATTAATGTGACTTAGATTGTATATACTTCCACAATTATATTCTTGAATTATTTGCTTAGTGTACGAGCCAAGTTTCATATTCATGAGCAGCCACCCATTGATTATGTGGATTTATTCACATAAGTTCCGAGTTGTATATAAACAATTCGAGTGCAAAAGTAATGTGGAAAAATATGCCGGCTCAAGAATAATGCTCAATGTCACACATTAAGTGTTTATAAACAAAAAAATAGAGAAAAAAATTAAAAAAAAAAACGGAGCCAAGAATGCAGCCAAAGTGCAAAAGTGAGGGAAAATCGGAGACGCATTAGTTGCAATTATGGAGAATCAGATGCACGAGACGAACAAATCAAATATTTGTGCGACTTTTGTTTGCCTTGCCATCAATTTTTGCCAATTGTTTATAATTTTGTTGAGTTGCCCTCCCTGTTGCTCCTCTGTGTCTTTAGCCAGTTTTGTCTCCTCGTTTGTGTGTGTGCGTGCATTGTGCAATTTTCGTCATTAGCATTAAATGTTGTTGAATTATTTTTCAAGTCGCTGACGCACTTAATGTCGCGACCTCGCCCCTCGCCCCTCGTCCCTCGCCCCTGTGCCCTCGAGTCGGTTTTCTTATACAAATAGTAAATCGGCTTTAATTTGCAATCTAATAGAAATAACAACGAATAAGGTAAGTGCGGCCTGCGGTAAATGCAAAAGATTTCGTTAATATGCATGCACACTGCACCCTGCACCCTGCAGCCGCTTTCCCAGCTCCGAACGATAAATAAATAAGTGAGCGGCGTACGGGGCGTATGCGCATTATGCAAAGCGTAGGAAGAAGGGGTCTTTGGGGTCAAGACGAGGACGGGGAAATGGAACCCGACTTGAAAACTCTATGCTTGGATGGGTTTTTTCTCTCCAAGTATCAGTTCTACTCGCCTAATGCCTCTCTCTCCATATATATATTAATTGCTTTGGCGGTGCAATTATTTATCAATATTTATGATCGTGCTTCTGTTACTTTGTATCAGATTTGAATTTAATGATCTAATTTATTCGCCGAGATCTGTGTCATGTATTTGCATGTAAGTGGATTTAGAGCCGTAATATTAGTCACAATGATCACATGGCTGGCTAGATGATTTCATGGCTTTGGCAGATAACCTCTGCAATTATTACTCATTATTTATCCTAAATCTAGCTACTTATTCATTGTTAGTTTTTCAGAATTCTATGAATGTTTAAATTTATATTTATTTAGGTAAGTAGGTTCACAAAGACGGCTGTTTAAAATCTTTAAATTTAAACAAATTCATCAGTTTATTTATGTGAACATCTTTGGCGCAGTTTCAAGATATATTTTTTGATTTTCTTTTCCGTTTCTGGGAAATATAAATTTATCATAATGTCGGTTTCAACCAAGTACAAGCAAAATGTTTAATTTATTAATTAGCTTTAATCTATTTCGTGAATAAAATTAAGTTTTGCAAAATAAATTGGAATTAATAACAGTCCGAAAAAGGTTTTCAAAGAGGAAGGGTTATGGTAATTCTGTTAGAGTTTTATCCACCAAAGTCTTAAATTTCTAAAGAGTTTTTTAAATACTAAAAAATAGATATTTAAAACTAATATTTTATCTATTATTTTTAAATAATTAACTATCTTCTCTCACTCACCCTCTCTTCCTCGCGAATCATTTCGGCAATTTCCGGCTTGATTTCCATGTCATCGTGATGCGATCCCACTGAGGAGACGGAGGCACTGCCTCCTACCCCAGCTCCGCCAGTCGGTGCACTGGCACCCGAACCTGCTCCCGAGCCAGCTCCTGATCCCGAGCCTGCTCCTGCGGCAGCTGCCGCCAGAGCACTGGCCATGGCATGCGAGTGAGCCAACTGATGTTGGGCGGCCAACTGCTGGGCAGCAGCAGCGGCGGCATGGTGATGCATGGCGGGTGGAGGGGGTGGCACAACGGCGGCATGGTGAGCGGCAGCAGCCACGGCGGCGACCATGTGCGGGGGCAGAGCAGACTGGGCGGCCACTCCGCCGGGCGGGGAATGCATAGCTGCCGAGCTGCTGCCATTGCTGTGTCCCGATGCTGGCGGCGGGGAAGAGCAGTTCCGCTGGGATCCTCCGGCGGAGGAGCCGCCTCCATTGCCGCCCGACAGCGACTGGGGATTGGGCGAGGCGAAGGGATTGCGCACGATCGTCGATGTGGTCATGGCCAGCGGCTGGTTGGTCTGATTCTGGCCGGGAGTCGAGGTGGAGCCGCGCTCCGAGACCTCCGACTCGCCGCCCTGCAACGAGGGACTGGGCGTGGCATAGCTACCGTCATGGGAGCGCTTCCGCTGTCTCTTGTTGAGATCCAGGGCGCCGTCGGCCAGCATGCGCGGCCTCTTGGCCTTGAGCTCGTCGTCCGGATCGGGATCGTCGTGCTGTCGCAAAATGGCAGTGGCTGCTGCCGCCAGCTCCTCGTCGTCATCGTCGTCGTAGACGGACATTGGATGGGCGGATGCCCCGCCTTCTCCGCGACCCGCACTGACCTCCGCCAGGCCCCTGATCTTCAGGGTCTCGGCCACCTTGAGCAGCGGATTTATCTGATCCTGGCAAACGTTGATCTCCCCCTTGTACATGAACTCCACCAGAGCCTTCAAGTCCGACCAGCTGACGTCCCGCATGATTATAATGGGATGCTGGCAGGGATTATCGTAAAATAAGGCCTGGAAGTAGGGCGAGCAGGCGGAAAGGACCATCTTGTGGGCCTTGATCGACTGGCCCTCGCAGGACAAGGTGACGTCCACGAAGGACTCGCTCTGCAGCAGCTCGTCAAAGACATTGGTCAGGTTGGACTGGTAGTTGTTCCAGCGCAGACAGAACTGCTGGTTGTCCCCGCCACTGGGAGGAGCTACCTTCCGGCGCGGAGCCTTCAGTTCCGGGCTGCTCTTGCCCTTGGCCTCCATGGGAGGCGATGATGATGCCTGGCCGAACTCAAAGAGGGCCGAAGCCGCCAGCTTGAGGCTTTGCTGCTGGGGCTGTGGTGAGACGGGCAGAGAGCGGGACTTTTTGGCCTCCAGGCGGAGACGCAGCTCCTGGTCGTCGGGATCGCGGAGACCTACCACCTCGCTGGAGGTCAGCGGGCGGGGCGGCGGTGTCAGGGGCTGTTCGTTCTCCAGACTTGACTTTGGCTTCACCAGCACTGTGTCTGCTGTGTCCGCATCCTTCTCCGTGGACTTGATGACACCTGTGTCGGGTAGGTCTTTCTCTGTTTGAGGATCTGCCTCTTTGGGGTCCTCAAAACTAGTTTCCACTTCTCTCTCCGGCGAGGATCTCCGATCGCTCTCCTCGGAGTCCTCAATGAGGGGCTGTGACACCATTTTGGGATCCTCCACGGTGGGCATTGTATAGTCACTCGCCTCGAATTGATCCCCCTCGTACTCCGACTTCATTTCAAAGTCGATTATCTGTTTGGTCATGTCCATGGTGCTGGATGTGGTTTCCGTTTGTATCTGATGAAGTGAAGGTATCTCTCGCGGATCCCTAACACATTTTTAACCGTGCCGTTACGAGAACTTTTCCGGAGAGCAGTTCAAGCGCTGGAAAAGGGAAAATGTTCACATGATTCTCAATGCAATTAAAAGTACAATTCAAAGGAAACTATAAACTGGCGATTTCGCACATTTATCCAATCATTTATCAGTTTAAATTACAAATTTTAATATTCGACAGCCCCAAGTGGGGCTGAGAATTCTTTTGCAATTAAAACCAATATGTTTACCTGCATAAATTTATTGTTTTTTCGGTTCTTAAAAGGCCTTTGCCATTCACATGTGTACTTATTGAAATATTTCCGATTGAGCTGAGAGCTCAAATAGAACATCTTTCACAACAAATTTATATGAATGAGTTCTCAACTTGCTTTCTCGGATTGCTAAACCCCATTTGTAAATGAAAAGGAAATGAGTAATTTAGCTTTATATTCTGCTAGAAAAATATACAAAGCTCTTACTAGGAAAAATCATTACTAATATATTGCGTTTTATTTGCATCAACTAATTGAATATATTCGGTTGTATCTACTTAATATCTTTGGAAGTATTTCATGCATATCAAGCGCCCGCTCTTAGTCATAACTTTATTAAATAAGCCTATTAATCTTGCTCCTCCTCTGCTGCTGAGTCGAAAATTTCCATGAATTTCTATTAATTTATGTTTAGTATTTCCTCCGCCCACCAACCACCGCCCGCCTGCCGCCTTCTGGCACCACCCACCGCCCGCCCATGGCCAGAAATGTGCTTTATTAGCTAAAAGCTAAGCACACATTTATTTATGTTTAATTTGGCTTAATTTATATTACTGAGCTGCAATTATTTGTAGGCTCCTCCGCTCGGCATTGTATTTATACACATCTATATACGTGTACGGGCAGCGGCGAATGAATATATATATCTTTATATATATATCTATATATGTGTGTGTGTAGTAATTGTGTGCGCTATTATTGCTTATTTTGTATTGTTGTCTCTGGATCTACTTGCATGCGCACATCGCCCATCTATAGATTTATATTTAATTAAATATTATTATTTATGGCAGCGCTGAGAGAGAGCCAAAAGTAATTATATTTATTTAAATATTTTGTATAATTTTAATTTATGAGTGTGCTCGGGGGAGGGGTTGGGTTGGGTGAGGCTCAGCCCGAGCCCGAGCCCGATCCCGCACAGGGGGTGGAAAAGTTTCCGCAGCTGTCATAAAATTTAATTATATTTATTATTATTGTTATTATAATTCTTCTTCTTGCTACTTTTTATGTTTATTATTATTTCATTCCAATTAAATCTTGTGGCTGTAGCCACGACTCGACGTCGTCGACTGTTATTATTTTTGTTTATTTTATTGTTGTTGCCGCAGTGCGAGAGAGAGAGTCATCGCCGAGGGAGCCTCGCCCGCCCATCAGTTCAGCTTTTCCCCCCACAGCTGCCCTTGGAGAAGAACATTTTCTCTCCACTCGGCAGCTTTTCCTCCTCCTTCTCGCCTTTTTGGCAACTTTTGGTTTATTGTTATGGCCGCGCTCTGCCTTTTGTTATTCCTTTTATTTATTCATGTTTGTTGCTGTTATCGTCGTTGTAGCTGCCGCCGCCGCCGTTCGCATTAAATTTGATGCTTCTTTGGAAAAAGTCAGTCTCAAATAAATAAATAAGTAAATTGCCTAAATGCACAAAAAATCCACAACTACAAACTGAAACGAAACTCAAACTCGAACTGAACTTAACTGAACTGGAATGAATTTTTCGGAAATCATATCGTCGTTTTCTTGATCTCTCATAGTTGCCAATTGCTTGGGCACTTCCTGTTTCCTCGTCATTTTTTTATTTTTGATTAATTATTTATAACGAGCGCAGCTGTTAAACAACAAAAAAAAAGCATACTAAATAAATAAACAACAGCGAAATGAGAGCCACTTCTGTGCACAGAACAAAAATATTTTAAGTTCATAAATGTGTCGAGAATCGTAATTTTGTGTTGAACTTTAATTAAATATATAAAAAGTACACT